>VXAX01003646.1:1559330-1700022 GCA_013399835.1 Leptocoma aspasia
GTTTTGATTTGAAAAATTATTGCAGTACAATTAATTCCTGTTTGGAGTTCAGTAAGGAGCAAACAGCACAGGAGTGTGGGTGGTCCGTATAGGCCCAGGAGCTGGTCGTAGGAGTGCTGGAGGAAGTGCTGAAGTCTGGAAAAGGGTGGCTGCTGGGGCTGTGCGAAGACTGAAGGGGGAATTCACAGCCACAGCAGCAGCTGCTGCTGCAGCTGCTAGCGGATTTGGTAAGATTCGCGGGGCCATCGGCTTTGAAGGTTCCTTTGAAAATACTAATTTTACCTGTGGGGAAGAAGAGAAAACAAACAAACAGAGACACATAGTTTGTTCATTTTAGCTACACGAGAGGGAGCTTGATTTAAGTTTATACGTGCAAAATCAAGCAAGAGAGGCCTCGTGGTGGCTACTGACTCTATGAGCTACAGACTTGTGACAGGCGATACGACCTCACCCACTGGACAAGGTACAAGGATTTGGTTGGGGACAAAGGTTTCCAGTGTTCACACCTTACTGCTGACACTTGTAATTTAATATAAGATTAGAAATTAAAGCAAATTTAAAATGGGACTGGGGAATCTGCACCAAAGTAAAGTTGCCTGCAACAATTAAACAAGGAAAAAATCAGATACCAATTAATAGATCTCCATCTGGGCAGCTTAATGTAGAGACGAGAACAGAGTGAAAACCTATCTTATTCTCTGGTCTTACAAGATATTTTTGTTTTAATCACTAGGATGCGAGTTCTACTTAAAATTAAGATCTCCATAGAGCTCCTCTTTATTTACTCCTGCTTCTAATACCAAGCAAATAAACCAATCTTATCTTTCACGAGTTATGAAAATGTTTCACGTTTCATGTATTTAAATGGGTGCTGCCCCATATAATTTTGTTGTGTCTTCAACTAAGAAGTTGTTGTGGTTTTTTTGTTGTGTTTTCCACTAAGATAGTGTTCATTCTCACAAGGTTTGTGAAAACCTGGCAGATATTTTAAAATAGTATTCTATGTAAACTATAATATTTCTGTTCCTATCACTGAGGTTTCTTCTTAAAGAACATTTTAAAACATGACATGATTTTTTTGTTTGTTTTGATTTGAAAAATTATGGACTACCAAATACAAATCAAAAAACTCTCATTTAGAGTTTCCTAAAAAAGGGAAAACCCCCAAACCCTGAAGTTTCTCCAAGACTGAAAATACTCACAAGAGGTCCAGTGATATTTAAGAAAATTTACATTTGAGAGACATACAAATGACCATCAGAGTAATCTCTATAGATTTCTGCAGTTTTCAGTGGAATCCCAAGTTTCTAATAAGATACCAGGAGCCTGAATACCTTTGCAGTCTTGTTTTTACAACTCTGAGTAAGATAAGATCAGAAACTTCATTTAGTGACAAAGAGAAGTTCCCATTGTCTCTGATGGACTTTTGGTGTGTCTGTGTCCTAGCATAACCTGAGGCCTTTTGCAAAGGGCATAGACCTGAATACATGGTATTGAATATAGAGAGTATATATACCATGCTGTGGTATATCTCAGTGTAAGTATGGACACCTTTTACTGACAAGGAAACACAATTTCTTTTTCTTGATTTGAAAGGGATTTTCAAGTAGTTAACTTGTGCAATATCACTCTGACATTTTCAACAGAACCCTAATGAGTGAACCATCAGAAAGTAAGGACAGGAGTACTCTGGCATGAACCCCAATTGAGTTTCATTATTACACTACCACCATATTCCAAAAGGTCTGTTGGTTGTTTACGGGCCAGATGGATAGAGGATTTTTATTTTTCCCAATACCTATTGGCAAATCTGCTGGCTTCCAGGTCCTTTAAAGCTCTGGGAGAAATACTCAGATCAATCCAAATTCTTTAATTCTCTTAACAAAGGATATAATAGATGCTAGGTATAAAATTCCTTATGGTGCCTATTAAAACCAATGATCTGATCTTTTCCTTGATCAGTGTTATGCTCACTGATACAAGCTGTCTTCTTCCTTTGCTGAACATATGACTTTTTCCTCCCTCCTTACATTTTTAAATAAATACCTTTTACAGCCTTATTTAGAACAGAAAAAAACCCAAAACCAACAACAAACAAACAAAAACACAAACAAAACAAAAAAAAAAAACCCCACCCCGAAGAAAAAAAACCAACAAAACCAAAACAACCCTGAGGAAAAGAAAAATGTAACCCTGAGTACAAAGTACTCTTTGGTCTAGAGTTCCCAGTGAAGGAGGTTTTTTGTAACAGCTATTTTATTGCAGAAAGTTTGGACTATCAAATGCTTGATAACCTCTTTCTCTCCAGTGCAGTGTTTTATACATGCTGGACAGTTGTGGCTTGAAGAAATACCAAGGAAGCCCCAACACTACAAGACTTCTTAAACTCTGAAATACCACTGTGGGAATTTATAAAGCTTCTATTTATGAAGCATGTAAATCTAGAACAGACAGAGAAGAAAAAATGATATTGAAAACATGATAAAAGTAGGTTTTCAGTCTAGAAAAGCTATGAAAACGTAGGATGTTCTTTTTTAAATTTCTGTAGACAAACTTGGTGATGCCCATACATTTTGTGCCATGAAGAACAAAGATCTCATGTGGCTGTTTCTATCAAAAGACTAAGGTTTTCTTGCCATTCTTTGAGGAATCAGGTACTTCTAATGTAGTTAGATAGCTTTTCAGTTAACTTATCAACATGATTGTGATTTCAAGGTAGCTGGACAACTAGTAATATTTAACATATACAGTACCTTGCACCTTCATTTCTAACCTCTAATTTACTCACAGGTCACTATTAGGAATAAAATAGCCTAAAAGCAGAATTTGTTTCACTTCCAATGAAGTAAACTAAGGGACAAATAACTTGAAATATTAATGGGAAGCATCCTGTTTTCAGCTAGGGAGAGGGAATAAAGGAAAAGTAAAGCAAGAGCATTAAATTAAAGATGGAATATCTCTGGATTGCTGCTGTGCTGTTCTGCACTTCAAGTGACAACAATTCCAGCAGTTTTTATATTCAAAACCAAAAAGACTAAATGGAGAACTGGTCTCCTTTCTTATTGAAGCCACAAATTCTACTACAAATACCTGTTCATTTATTGCTAGCTCGTTCTCTCCTTCTTAAATCCCTTTTGCCTCTTTGATGCCATCTAGCCTGACCTGTATATTGTGAGCAATTGGGATTGAGGGAGCAGCAAAAGGACACACACTGCTGTTATTTGTCTTCAACCTTGGCTGGAGTTCTCAGAAATCACCATTACCTAAATTGGTAGAGAACTGTGCACAACAACAATGTAATAGTTGTTTTTATCCCTTGAAAAATAATGAATTTCCTAAAGGAAAAGTAATCCTGTCAGAAAGGCTTTCTTGATTCCCTATCCTACTTACCCCATTACATATTTTCTATTCTTTTCAGTATAGTTTGTATTGGAGACCTTGATCTTTCTTGTGGATTACTGAGAAACTCTATGGGGCTATTTCCCTATTAGTGGATCTACCAGAATGGTGCACTGCTTTATTCTACAACTGAATCCTGCATGAATATGCTTCTCATGAGGGCTGACCCAACAAGGACACAGTTTCTGCTGTGAAGAGCTTTAACTCAACGTAAAGAGAAATGGGTTTTTCACAGAGGAAAAAAAAAAAAAAAGCTCCACATTGTGCCTGCATCAGAGAAGATGGTTAAGGCATAAGGGGCTAAACTCTATGAGGACAATGAATCAACATCCTTCCTCTGCCACAACCCTTAAAAAGCAGCAGATATAACATTCATGCAGTTTAACTGATGGAGAAGATAAATCTCAGATGTTTCAGTATCCCACCCACAATATAAGCTGATTCTTAACTAGTGGCAGCATCCTTGAGGGTTTTTTGTTTAAAAGTAAACCTTTTTCTCAGCTTTTAGAGCTAGTAAGAATTGTGTTTCAGATAGTTTATCCTGGCAGCTGAAAATGTGACCAGAACCATGCTGAAACAGTTGAATGAAAGAAGAGAAAGGTTTTTTTAATTGTTTCACTTGTTATCTCAACAATGCTCTAAATAAGGATAGAATGAATGGCTTATACTTTATAGAGTTTTGTTTAGTTATTGCATCACTATTGTCCTTGGTGAAAACTGGAAAAATCCTGTTTGACATCTGGAGGTTTTTGCCGTCTCTTGCTCTCCAATGACCTTTGCAACAAGCTTCTTTTCTGAGGTTATTCAGAGTAGCTACAAAAGCAAAGGTCCACAGGTTGTAGTAAACACCCCTTAAAATATATTAAAAAGTCCCTTGCGGGCTTCCACTGGCTCCTTCATGTACTTGATACTCTAATGGCTTACACTATTACTCTACTTCTAAATATTTTTCCACTTCTGTATTTTAAAAATCCTACTCATCAGGATTAAATTAAAAGTCAAATAAAAAAGGGTGTTTGGCTTACCCCTAGAGGATGTGTTCCCTTTTGGAGTTTGTTGTAAGGGCTGTATTTAGGTTTAGGTGGCTTCCCAGCAGCTCTGTCTTTGTGCCTTCTACTGCTTATGTGCTGTTAAAATATATTTTGGGGGGAGGGGGAGGGAGGAAAGAAAACAAAGGGTGATAGGTTCACAACAGATCACTTCAGGTTTTGCTTTACACAAGATTACTGATCCAATACTAAAGGCTTTTGCTCTACAACAGCAACTTTGACTAATTCAATAATGAAAAGGAATAAGCTCTCTTGAAATTTGAAGGATCCTTTGTGCGCCACATATTGAGACTGTAATTTTCATCAGCCCTAAGTTCAACTCTGCTTCCACTACAGTTAAATATTTTCCCACCTTTTCTAACTTCAGCAAGACTTGAGTCAGGTTAAAGACAGAAGCCTTTGAAATACTCCTTCCTAACTCTATAAAGCACCCATCAAATTCAATCCACTGTTGATAGAAACTTTTTAAAGAATGTTAGATAGCAAAGCATCCCCTATTTGGGGAAGGATATAAGGTCATAAAATTGTTTAAATCCCTAAGCTGCCTGGAGATCCTGCTGAGATGGTTATATATCAAACTAAGTGACACTGAAAAAAATGCACAAAATCCATTATCTTCTTCATAGTATCTATGAGATTTTTAAAGTATCTTTCTTCACAGATTATCTTGCAGTATTAGAAGGAAGGGACCCCTTTCTGAATTGTATTTTTACTTTGATTTTCATTTTCAAGAGAATTATCACAATAAAAAGACATAGAACTGGACATTTTTTTCCCGAAACCAGAAGAATGGGTATTGCTATTGTCCATTATTGAATTAATCTTCGTTCTTATAAAGTTCCTTAACAAGTATTTAATTCCAATAGGCATATGAAATGAAACTAAGTGTTTTTCAGAAAGCTTTGATCATCTGAAGAATGACTGAACATAACTTAGTGTAATTGCAATTTAGAGGTCATGCTTCTCAGTTAGAGTGAAACATTGATAAAAATATTGGAAATCCTCTCCATGTCACATTTCTAAGTGGGTTACTTGTTCTGTGAAAGTACTGGCTGCACCCACCTTCACATCTTTGTCAAGGCAAATATCATGCAGTACATGAAATGGCAGAGTTTATTAGCTCAGGACAATTCTAGCAGTCTAAAGACAGTTGAAACGTGTTGCAGCTTACACCTTCTATAACTCTTTATCAAATGTGTATAATTGGGAGCTTTTGAGAAGACATATTCCATGCAAGAGAAAACCATAATCAAAACAAAACATACAGCATGGCAGCCAAGTACAATGGACAAAACTGTGAGTTCCATTTGGACATAAACTGTTATATTGGCATGTGCTGACCGTGTTGGTACTTTACCACCATGAAAACAAAGAACAGCCAAAGATTGTCACTCTACAAGCTGGCTGAGTACCTGTTTCAGTTGTGTCTCAGAATTTACGTGCACATCACATATTTCACAGTGAAATGTTTTGTTCTGAAGGCCTGTGTTTCCTTTATTCACAGGTCCTTTGCCTTTTACGCCTGCCCGGGGAAAGGCTTTTATGGTTCCACTTCCATTCCGAGCTTCCAGCATAGTTTTGTGCTTAGTCCCTGGAGACAACAGAAATGGGAAACAGAAACAACTTTGGCAATTGGGTTGCATTCATTGTTTTATTTTCTTTTTAAAATAAAATCATATGAGCCTCAGCTTGGTGCCATGTGCTATCCTTGGAATAGGATTGTGTTGGTCTGTATCAGAGTCATACTAATGTAACAGTATTTCACACCTGATATTTAGTTACTAAATTACGTACCTATAGGTAATGCACTAGAACAAAGCAGCCACACCAGAAAGTAGGAGCACAATCAGATTCCCTGATGTGAAGTTAAATATGTGTGACTTTTCTCATTAACTCCTGCTGCTAATAAGACCTGAATTGTAGTTGCAAAAGAAAAGTAATTTAGCTATTAAAGATGTAGTTGGCTTTGATTTGTAGTCCTCCTGAACAGATTGATAAACAGTATGTCTAGGTAGTTTACAATTAAATCTGTAATTAACTAATTACTCTCCAAACCAGAAAGGGGCAGAGGTTCCTGGAAGCAACTTATGGATCATTGATGTCCTGGACAGAAACCAAAACTTGTGAGAAACATTTATGTGAGAAAAATGCAATCGCCTTTTTTTTTTCTTTGTAAATAAAGGTTGCATAGAGAACACTCAACTCCCACACAGGTAGTCTGTGATGATAATGGACTAACTACTGCATACAGAACCACTGTTCCACTGCTAATTGCTGTATGCATCCACAGGGACTTGTAAAAAAAAAATGCATGTGTGTGAGCACACACAGTTTATCAGCACAGGCAGCAAAAACTTGGAAGGTTGTGTTTAAATATTCAGAATAGTGTTTTGCCTCTCAGCCTGATCAGAATATTTAGAGTCTGACTCCCATACGAAGTTAAAAGTTTCATATGCAGTTAATAGTTTAAAAGGGTACAGCTTGAAGTTGAACTTTCACCAGCTGAAGATCTGGCACATAGTAAACAGCACTTAAAACTGATGGAACTTTATTTCTCATGAATGCCAAGAAGTTATAATTTCCATTCTAATTTGAGTTCTATAAATATGCCCAACTTATTTATTTTTTAATTGCATTATAAAACCTTTGATCACTTTGCTCTACATGTATTATCACTGTCTCTACATTTCAAGGTTCTCTTTCTGTCTCTGAACTCTAGTTCCCCTTGATAAGAGGTAGCCCCTGATATCCAAAATCAGGAACTTTCTGTAAGATGGCTATAGGTGGTCACTGCCACCATATCAAATCCCTAGATCTTTTAACCCTACCTACCACAGAGCCAATCAATAACATGCTTAAAATAGTGACTGTGAATGGTGGCTGTCTACTACTGGAACTTACTGATGCTGCTAGCTCTAATGACAAGAAAATGTTTAAAAACTAAGAAAGATGGAGGTAGGCAATTACCCATTCAACTCACATGCAGCAGCTGCTATCGGTTGATGAAAACAAAGGGAAAATATACATAATTTTAACAAGTTATTTATTAACAGACAATGTGGAACTAAGAACTCTAACTCCCATCGTTGAACTCTGACTGACTGATGCTCCCTCTTTCAGCCTTAATTTGTTAGATTTCAAACAAAGCTAATGGCATTCATTCTCAGTTTGCTAGTTGGCACAAGCAAAACTGTGCAAACTCTAAACACCAAAGGTAATGAAGTAGAGCTGTCATTTAGCTCAATAAGGTTTTGAAGCCACAAAAGCTAAAGCGTAAGAAAATCTGCAACTTGCAATAAATTCCTTTCTTTCCCTTTTTTGAAAGCCTCTTTGCCTGTCATTTTTATACTTTAATAGTTAATGAATTCCATGTAATTGCCAGTTTTCTGCCACCTCTTTGTCCCCTGCTGCAAGAGATCTAATGTATTCAGGGGAAGATAATTGCAGCACTCTTGAGACAGAGGAAAAAAAAAGCAAGCAAGCAAGCACTGCTCCATCTCACCACTGTTGTGCGCCTCCAGCTGTGAGGCAGAGTTGACAGCGACTTTGCATAGTGAACAGTACAGCAGCCTTTTTGCTTTTTCTTCCTCAGTCTCAACGGAAGGGCAAGTGCTGCTGCTCGTGGCTGTTGTGGGGATTTTCTCCACTTTAGAGGTGATCTCAGTTGTCATAACACTGCTCTTCCGGATTTCCACGGTTGTCGTCGTTGATATTGCTGGTGTCCCTGTGTTAGCGTCTGTGGGCAAAGAGAGGAGATGGAAAGAAATTAAAACAAACAAACGAAAATCGTGCGGCCTTCGGTGTTCGCTTGTTGACATCCCAATGCTGTGATGACACAGAGAAGCAGATTGTTCTGGTGATGGTTTGACTAATGGCAATGAACTAAACCTGACCTTTGTATTTCGTGTGGTTACAGAATACAGTACTCCCGTCTATTGAAAAACCATGTGTTGTCTCCTAGAGTCTACTCACACAGAACTCATAAACTGAACAAAAAGGTCATTAAGACAGTACTGTACAACAGAAGAAAAATAAATAATAAGAGGCCATATAAAAGGCAATTAAAGGCAATAAAAGAGGCCATGTAAATGACCAGCACAACAGGCAGTTTATACACACAACTTCAGATGCATAAACAGCCATAGTAACACATAATACTTATGCTGATTGAGTTACCAAGCTAAAGTTTTAACATCTTGTACTAATAAAACTAAAATGAAAAAACTGACCTTTATATCTGGTAAAAAAAAATAAAGATTGATACTCCACTTGATTTTTCCCAACATCAGCACTAAAAGAATGAAGGCACTTATAAATACACAGAACACATTGTTATCCATTATTACATAGTAATGATATATACTAATAACAGTAACTAAATATACAACATTCCATATCTGAGACCTAAACAAACACTAATTTAATTCTGCCTATCAGCGGTATTTTTGGAAAGACTGCAAGTAAGATATATACCTAAATCTGGAAACCTAGTTCTTGCACCTAAGAACTTATGCTTTTCCCACAGTTCTCAAATCAAAGAGAGAGAAAAATATACAATGATATTGGAGTTTGAATCACTGATACATGATGTTTGGATATGGCAGTACCATGTGGTTGTTAAGTACTTAGCAGGGTGGAGGACAGCAAAATCCAGCAGTGAAGGCAGTGAAGAAGATGGCGGGTAGGGGACATGAGAAGGAGACAAAGGACAGGAGCTGTTCTGCCTTTGCATCGTTGTATTTTATCATATTAAGCCTACTGAGTAGTAGCTTTATTAAAAAAAAAAAAAAAAAATCTTAGTTACTTTACTGAGATATGCCTGTATTTGGATACGTTCCAGCACAGCTCATTTTGGTTTTATACATCTCTTGGTGTTAGTGATGCTCTGCCTGTATACTATGCTTTATGTATTGCCTCCCATCAGAACAGACAAAATAGCAATTCTTCCACTTATAGAGCTAAGTACGTGCTCCGATGCAGAAGGGACACAACTGATAACAAAGTGGTGCATTGCAGACTAGTACTGTTCAAAAACTTTATTAATGGAGAACATTCCTAATAGCTTAGCAGGCAATATTAAACTGGAAGCAAGGCAAACACACTGAGAAACCTGATTCAAAACAATTTTAATGCATTGAAGAAACAGTTTAGGAAATTAGATGTTTTTCAGTAAAGACAATTGCAGGAATCCACACTCAGTAGGTTTAATCTGATCTATTAACACAGAATGATGAACAACAACCCCAGTACTGTATTTGGGAAAGTTTTATTGTTTATTTCATTTTGATTGTTTTCTTTGTTTATTTGCTTGGTTTTTAGAAAAATCTTTCAGTAGCAGACATGATGAACACAGATCTCTTCTATCATTGTGCTATAAAACAGGTCCCCACCACATTGAAAGTACAAAGCAAAAGATTTAGGAGGTATTTTTTCTCCCTCTGATCAGCTCTGAAGACCCTGTGTCCAGCCTGGGGTAAGCAATGTCAAAAAACCCCAAAATTACTTTTTTGCTGTTAATTCAGAAGCAATACAAATGCAAAGCAACAAGAGAAGGTGTGTGATGGAGGGAGCCAAAATAAATTAGAGGTTTTGAAAACATGAACTGTGAACATGGAAGAAAAAGGGCGAGCACTGACAATGTTTTTCATATCCGTAGAAGGTAGCTAAAAATAAGAGAATATACTCTTCTCCCTCATCCCTCCTAGTAGAACAAGGACTATTGGATTACATCAAGAGAGACTTAGATTAGATGTGAGGAAATTCTTTCTAATATTAAACTTTATGAAGCCTGGGAATACCCTACCTACACAGATCCAGAAATACTTCCTGCCAGGGGACTTGAAGCTGGCTAAACAAATATCTACACAAATATGATTCCCTTTCAGTCAGTGGGAATACAACCTTTTAAGGTCTATTAAGTTCTATACATTGTGTATTTTGTGATGTTTCTACATACTCTCCCAGAGGGCTTTTAAAAATTATCATTCAAAAATTCAAGAAAGCAGTTTTTCATGTGCATATTCTAGGTATTGACAGGCATTAAAGCATGTAGCTAAAAAAATGTCTCACTCAAGGTCAAATCACAGTTTGATTTTCTTTTTCATGAAAGGGGGCCTAAAGGTTGTGATATCCTGAAGGTACTGGGGTTGTCAAATATTTGTGCAGAAGGAATGGTGTTACCTTGCTGAATAGTCTCCTCTTCTTTATTTTTTAAAAAAAGAAAAAAATATTTTGAAATATTAAGCCTTTTGTTGGGAAACTGATGAAAAAATAAAGCCCTTGAAGATCTGTCCACAAAACTGTAGAGTTAACTAGTCACTCCTTTCCCATTCCAGAGAATCCATTGAATGTTTGCTTTCCTTCAGTCAAAAATTGCTGAAGTGAAATTATATTCCTCAAAAGCCCAATCCCTGCCCAAACCCCGTTGCTTTATAAGCATTAACACTGCTTTTAAAACATCAGTTTCTGCATCCTGGTACTACTGTACAGTAGTAGGCTTAACCAATGTACTCTCTTGGTGATGTGGAAGGCAAAGGGCAGATGGCCCAGGGAGGGGAAAGGGACATTAACATTCTCTCAGGGTTGATGGCAAAGTTGGTGCTCGTTCTAAGCTTGAAGGAAATTAGAAATGTACATCAATCACCACTGCCAGCTTTGCAGTGTAAGGATCAGTATTTTCCTTAGGAAAACCTGAGGCAATGAATGAAAGAAAAAAAAAAAAAAGCTTAAGTAACAGCACATTTTATTCTGATTCAAGTATCTGACCTTCTGTAGCTATGCTGATCTACTATTTCACTATGTAATTATTCTAAAGCGAAAAGAAAATACAATCAATTATGCTAGCTGTTTTGAATATTTTGAGGGTATTTTGAGATGCATGAATGAAAGCAGCATAGTATATAAAAATTAAAAATGGTAAAGGTCATCAGCATATTCTTCATCTAAAAAAAATCAAAGTTCAGTGCATATATTCTGCATTTTTAAGAGGTGCCCTATACAAATACACTTTATATTCTACTAATGCAAATATATTAATGACATTAAAACATAAACAGAAAGTCATCGAAGTTCACCATGTAAAAGCCATGACACATTTAAAGACACAAAGCTGCTCATCCTCATATAAACTTTAGAATTTTCAGCAGAGATTAAGGACAAAACATTCTGAAAGCTGTCAAGTAAGCTTACAAAGAGGCAATTCAATTTCTTTTCTCACATGAACTTCTAACCTAACCAGCATGGGTCCCTTTGAATATATTACAGCATTGCTGCCTGTCCACAGTTCAGTGCCCTAAATACAAGGTACAGCATTAAAGGTATAAAGGATTGAAAAAACCCCAAACAAACAAGGAAAAACAACACCAAAAAGAAGTAGGAAGGCATTTGAGTTCATGCCTTGTAGACTGAATCAGCATTTCTTAACACTATATTATGACAGTGCTTTAAGAGCTATTTCAATTATAAATGTTCTAAAATTGAGCTGGAAATTCAGCCACAGTCAAATGGAAGATTTGTTTCTGGTGACGCAGGCTTGCAGCACTGTGCTATTTTCATACCAGTGGCCCACAGCAAATATTCATTATTGCAACTGTCACTGCTTGGCTTTTGTATAGAAGTTGATTGCTGATATTGTATGGAACTGGACTCCAGCAGCAAAAAAAAAAAAGGAAACACTTCAGGATTCACAAGAATTCATTTGTGATCCTGGTCTTAATATAGCAACAGAATAAAAACTAAAAATATAAAAATATTACATTACAATCTAATTTTGGTCACTTGGCAAAATCAAAGGTCTATTTTAACAAGAGACAAAGACAGATAAAAAAATACTCTGCTAGAACTGACTTCTTTGAGTACTACAGATACCATTGTTCAAGTGGAAAACTGCATTGTGATTAAGTTTCTTCTAAGTAAGCAGGATTAATTTTATATCCCAGCTACAAGACTCATGAATTTTCTTTAGTCTGAAGAAACAGAAAATTACAACTCATGTTTTTCTTCTGAGTATGTAAAAGTCTCACTCATCAGTTCCTGCAACTAAGCCTAAGAATTTCTTATCCTGAAGCTATAAATAGACCTGCAGAGAGAAATGACTCTGACTTCAAACAAATCACAAATATTTATGAGCATGTTCTTTCTTCCTCAATCTCAAGTGGCACACATTTTAAAATATCTGATTTAGCACATACCCATGCATTCTGGTCTCATTTAAATCAAACTTCACCTTTGATATAAAAGGATTGAGCATTTGGTCCATAATGCTGTCCAGTAAAAAATAAACAACAAAACAACCCAAAAAAACCCAACAACTGCACCCCTGCAGAAGGTAAAAAACACGTTCTTTCTCATAACAAACAGAATTTGATATTAAATATTTCACTATATAAGACCATTTAGTATTGCAGAAACATCATCAGCTGGCTATATAGTTTATAACAAACCCGTGTCAATGCTGCCATACAGATCCTTAATATTGGCATGTTCAAGGCTGGGACTGGGACTTGGTATATTATTTTCCTGACTACTAAGAACTGTGTCCTCAATTTCCTTGGGCTTCTTTGAAAATTCCATTTTCCACTACTTCTGTGGTAATTACATTTGAAGATAAGGCTTAATTTCTTTAGAATCTATAAATATAATAGTGGACTACACCAAAATCAAAGTACCACCTCCCAAAAAATGATGTCTGACAGATATTTTTGTGCTTGGCTGATTTTCTGTTCTCATATGCTGAAACATAAGCATGTGTGCTGGCACATCCACTGGCTCCAGCACTTAAACAAAACACTGTGAGGAACTTTGACTCAAACGTATCAACTTCTTATCATTTATATGTGCAGAATACAAACTTGCATATTTTGTGGTCAATGGATATCTGGCCCTTTACAATATATTGTACAAAAAATTCTTTTGGTATCAAAAATCCAGTCATTAGACTCAGTTTTACACTCAAAACCTGGATTCAATCTATTTATTATAGATATATCCTTTCCATAATGGCAGACATATCCTTTCCATAATGGATATGTTTACTTGGGGCGATAGAAGCATATTTTTAGAACTTAGAAGGACCCATATAAATTTTCTCTAAGCAAAAATGATTATATCATGATTTAGAGATATAAGTACCAAACATCACAGGGTTTTTTTGGCATAAAAGACCAAAATATCTGATTGACAGCTGTGTAATTAATCACTTTATGGTCATCTTCAATGGCATAACATGAAATATTGGAAACCATGGTGTCCACCTGATCTTCTACAGGACGGATACTAGTTACTATGCCATAACAGAAGAGTCAAGCATTCTGAAGCAATAATCAAAGTGTATTGAGTATACTCAATACACTTTGATTATTGCTACTCAAGGTAGTATGACCAGTAGTATGACAGTAGTATGACCAACCAGGAACAGTACTTGAAAATTTTTGATGAGCTGTCTTTTTTGAACTTGTTTTTAAGTCTGTTTTTTGAACAGCTGTTTACCTGTTTTGTCTCCGTTTCCTTGTAACTACCCTGGCTTGTCAGTACTTTCTTGGTCAAATTACTTCGTAACTTTCTTTGTCTAAGTGTCTATCAAAATTACTTGTGATATCCAGAAAGTGAGTCTGAACATGGCTAAGGTATTGCCCAAGCTTTTCCTCAAATGTACCAAACAAGCATTACTGAGAAACTGAAGGACTGCAAAGTTTCCCAGAAAAGAGCATGAAAGACAAATACCAGGAATTTTCTTGGACTGGAACTGGAGAAGTAATGACCTCAGTATTTTGACTAGTCCCTGCTTTTTAACACTTAAATAAATCATATTATACACAGTGTTCACCACTCAGAAACAGAAGATGAAGAAACAGCTGGCTACACAGCAAGTGACTTCATTTTACTGCTGCCTCTATTCCATGCTTCCCAGCAACATGCCCTGGTGGTGATTTGATGGCAGGGAGACAGAAAGCAGAGTGTTTGGTGACAAAAGGTGTCCACAGAGAGAGTGATGATGAAAAGGAAGTTGCAAACTTCATATATTTGATCTGTGGATATTTTCTTCCAGTTAAACTCAATTCTGTCAAGTCCTCAGATGACTTCCTTCATTAATTAGGAGTATAAAATTTTCTAATGAAATTGTACCTAATTTTTATTAGCAGTTCTCTTGGTTTAAAGCACAGTTCATTAATCTTGAACAGGATGAACCACAGAGGGACAACGGCATTCCTCTTGAGGTTAATTGAATGGAGCTGGCAGCAACAGCAACAGCTGGGGGGTAAAAGGCCTGCGGAAAGTGAAGGAGGTAGGTAGGGAAGTGTCACACCATCTCTGTGTTTGGGGTTCCTAGGCAAATGTAGATGAGAAAAACATGATGGGAAGGAAATGATGAGGAGAAACCATTTATTTTTCAGGTCATTCAAGAGAGACTCGGTGATGACAGTTTGGACACTGAGCTGTCCTCATGATTGTATAGATTTCACCTTTCACCAGATATGGGTGAAAGGGTCCCCATGCAAGGAGCTGCTGGCTGAAATTACTCTCACAGTTTAATTAATGGGAACTCTGTAGCGAAAATTTGATTTGAATTCAGGACAAAGTGTTTGCTTAAGAGGTGGAGCTCACACTCAAATGCAAAGAGGATTTTTGCATGTTTGAGGCTATGCTGACAAACTGCCACCAGTTTTACACCTGCATGCACCTTAGTATTCATTTCCTAACTTTTAAGTAAAAGTAAACATAATAAAAAATATACTTGCAGCTAATCTTAGTGCACGAGTAGAAATTGAGCATCAGCTGAGTTTATTACCAGTAAAAACCAAAGAACTGAAAAAACTGAAAAAGTTAAAAGCCCAACAAGGAAACGGTTTTGCAAGATATCCTGCAGTAAAACCAATTTGCCCTGAATGTCTCTTTCTGGAGGCCAACGTGCACAGCAGCAGCCCCCATCTGTATTATCAACCTCTCTGTTCCTCCAAAGCAGGTCAGCTGCACATGAACTGCCTGTTGCTCCTTGGCTTGTACTGAATGCCAGACTGTCCAGGGATATCTGGGTGATTCAGTTTCATCCAGAAGTCATCCAGAGACAGCTACAGCAGTGGAAAGGGATGACTGCATTTCTGTGTCCAGGAACCTCCTTGGCACCATGTGAATCACTAGCACACACCGAAGTCCAAAATAATGTTTAAAAATAGGGCCTGCATCAGTGCGAAGGTCCAGGTGAGATGAGTTATACCCAGTCAGTATTGGAGACAGTATTTCCCCAAGGAGAATTCAGGGAACAACTTTTCTCTGTGTCACTAACAGCAATGGCTTCAAAATATTACTTTACTACCCGAAAACTCATTACAGCTTTCAGTCACACCATCTTCTCACACTGGGAGAAGATATTGCTCTTACCAAGGTCAGTAAGTAACTATGATTTAGTTTCTGACTGCTACTCCTGCTGCCCCACACACCTACCATGCAGACATGGGGAAGGAAGCAGCAGACAAGCTGTTCTCTTTTACTTTGCATTGTCAGATGTAGTGATGGAAGTGAGCTTTGAAAGGGCCTCTCCTGAACTCCCCTTCTCTTTAACAGAGACAGAGAAGGCACAGTCTGGGCTATACACTGCTGGAAACTGAGAATTATTTTTCACAAAATAAGTAGCCTGGCAAAGCCTATTTAAAACTTGATTATCAAAAACAATATACAGTGGAAACTCTGCCCAGCAATCTGCCACCAAAAACAAAGAAGCAGGGAGAAGTATTAATCACCAGCAGAAGAAGAGAAAATACATTGCTTTCATTAATCAAATGGAACAAGGAAAGAGTAAGTGAACTGCACTGCAGATTGCAAAGGACTGCTCTCCATTTTAAACAGGTAGTTGATTTTTTTTGTTTTTTGCATTTTAAGCAAGTTGAATGTCCTCTTTAAAAGATCCATCTAAACGCTAAGTTTCAAAACAGATTTTAGTCATAGAATCCCTAGAAGTAAATTAAAATAACTGGAATATAACTCAGAATTTCTAAAAGGTCTGACTTCTGACTGCTCTTGTAAGTGTAATACCTCATGGCATTCCCCTATCTTGAATCCAGGAATAATTAAAGCTATTCCCTTTACAGCAACTTACTTCCTTTACTGGAAAGCACTGAACTAGTAAATCTGATTTTAGCAATAACTGAAGTTGTGTCTAACATAGGAATTGTCACTTGTGATACCAGCATCACAATTGTATAACTTTTCTCAGTGGAGAGAAGGAAGGGAGAACAGTGACAAGATATTCTTTCAGACATCTGACTTGTAGTGCATTGTAAATGGAGCCTGTAGGGGATGTGTTCCACGGATTGATCAGCAATGACTTTGTTACAAAACACCTGCTCTTCCTTAAGTAGCTGAGACACCAAATGCCCACATTTGGAAGAACAGATTTCGAAAACAAGGAATTGAGGAGACAACAGTACTGGAGATGGTAGTATTATTACCATTCCTTAATCTCTGGAGGAAATAATTGTTTTGATTTTCCTGGTATACCATTTAGATTTTTATTAGTCTTCTTCAGTCCAATGTTTTTACAAGTACTTTTTCCCTTGACTGATCACATATGGTTGATAATGTATTTTATAAATTTACAGGAGTACTCTTGCTACAAGAGTAGCATCCAGTTGAGTGCCATGGAAAAGAAAACCTTTTGCAATTTTCAGAGTCTTTGGAACGATCTTTTACTATTCACAGCTGCAGTTACTATGACCATCTATTTAACTTGTTCTTACATCTCCACCAAAACAAATTATTTTACTACTGCTTGCATGCCCTATGTTCCTTCTCCTCTCCCACCCACTACAGGTTGCTTCAGGGCTAGGACTGAAACAAGGAGTTTATGAAACGCCCCGTGTCATCATTACAGTTAAAAACATTGAATGATGTTTACAGAGGGTTTCACAGAAAATACAGACCACAATTTCTACTTAACTTGTTGCCATCACAGTTCTTGGTATAATTTACAGGTTTTTGGTTGCTCTTTCTTACTTTTTTAATAGAACAATTATTTTGTGCAACATGAGCCACCTACGTTGGGTCCCATGTGTCAGTCTTTCCTCTGCCCTCAGGCAGACTGCTACCTACTGAACTATTAGTCTAATTACATTAGCTGGCAGAAGAAACATACTTAGTAAACCACAGTAAGGCTGGATAAATGGTCCTGGGATAAGGCAAAGACCAACAGAAACCTGTCTACTTTGACAATTTAATGAGTTCCCTTTCATCAAATGTTGCCTTTGTCAGAAGGGACTGAATCAACCCTTTTTGTCTCTTCCAGTAGTGCTCCATGACACCATCCACACATATCTAGCAGAGAGGTTATTAGTGCTTTGCTGTTTGGGGTGTTTATCTAGTCAATACGATAATTTTATCAGGCAAGCTCTCCACAGAAGCAAAATGCAAGAAGTGATGTTTTCCTAGCCCAAAGCTGTTTTCATGAATTATAGAAAGCCTTCTGCACACAAGAGAACAGTAAAAATCAAAAAGTATTTCATTGTGGCACCATTCATAGATATCACTCCTACTTTCAAAGCTTATAGAATCAAATATATTATTTGATTTAACCAATTACAGACAAAACAATGATGGGTTTGTATTTTAGGACACAAAGTTAGCAGAATAGGCTTTAAAGGAAATGGCTGCTCTTAGTTTGCAGTGACAGTAGAAGAGAATAGCTGCATATTAATGGAAATTAGTATCAAAATGGCAGCACAAGGCTAGCTGTAGCAAACATTTGAAGGTTTTGGATGAGGTATTTAATTCCTGCTCTGCTTTGGCCTTTTCGTATATATCCTCTTGTAAGGCTGATATTAAATGCCTGTGTTGTCTGGAAAACTAGAAGTGACAGATATTAATACTCATAATGACATAGTTAATTTGTCGGAAGTAGTCCAATACTTGCAAAGACAGAAGTTCTGTCGTGTTGAGTGAAGGTAACTACATTGTAAAAGTGTGGTTCTTAGGCAGTAAGTCACAGGCAAAGTGAGAGCTCCAATCTGTTCAGAACAAATATAATGGAGGGATATTTGAAGAAAACAATCTTAAGCAACAGGAGCAGGACTGATAATAACTGCAAACTCTGCTAGTTCTGTTCAATTTTTTTTCCTAAGCAGAAAAGGGTATTAATGACCATAATTACAGTTTTGATTAATTTCTTTGGTAAACCCAAATTGTCATTCTCTTCATGTGTCATTTTTCTTTGTTTGCAGTTCTTTCCCTAACAAGATAACACTGCAGCAATAAAAAAGGTTTCAGCTTCCCTTCTAAACGTGGCTGTAAATACTACATCACTTACAAGATCATACCCCAGGTTCCTCTGTTAAATTTTTTTCCTTTCTTGTATGTGATAGTTATTCAAACATCACTAGATCTGACATCATTCAGACCCAGCATTATCTGTTAAAAAAGAGAAAAAGAGAAAATAGAAGCTCTATTTATCAGGGTAATATACTATTGTGCTAGTTCCTTATTTGTCATTGTCATATCTCTCTCCCATGTACAGTGTAATGGATGAAAATGTATGGATAAGAGTCCATGAAAGCACCAGTACAAGCCCAGATATTTGAAAATTTCCCTCATTTGTAGCTATTTTACGAATAACTGTATGTATTTTTCATATTCAAGTTTACACAGTGTCTAGGTGAATAGGTGCAATCTGCCCGCCTCAACAGCCTTTAAGCATATAAATATTTGTTAATGAGCATGTAAGTTTGAAGGATTACACAACTGCAGCAATCATCACTCCACAGCCACACCTTCACTCGGCTTAGCATTGTGACTTTTCTTTAAAATCCACTTTTCCTTCATAAAAAAATAGTATTTTTAGCATTTCTATTATGACGTCAGGTCTTATGTCAAGAAATCCAGTTCAAAGCCCTACTGAAGAGCAGAGTACACAGAGAACAGGGAAAAATATTAGGAACTGCATAATACAATTAAAAACAATAACGCAGAATAATTCTGTGTAAGGTCTGAGGAATTACAAGAGGGATTTTTTTTTTATGATGTAGAGTACATTTTACCACCTCTTGTTTACTCCTACTTAGCATGTAGCAAATAATTAAAAAAGAAATGCAATAAGTTTTTCAAATTTTTCAGAGGAAATGAGCTGCACTTAAAACAAAAAACTGATTTGGATGAAAAATATGGAATTAAGGGTTTAGTTTTTGTATTAGTTTTCAAAAACCTTGGTTAAAAGTTTCAGTATGACTATCAGTAGAATAACAGCAGCTGGAGGAACAAACTTCTGAACACCCTACATCTTGTGCAATATCCAATACAAGGACATTTA
Organism: Leptocoma aspasia; assembly: GCA_013399835.1. Taxonomy (NCBI): domain Eukaryota; kingdom Metazoa; phylum Chordata; class Aves; order Passeriformes; family Nectariniidae; genus Leptocoma; species Leptocoma aspasia. The sequence goes on from VXAX01003646.1 coordinate 1,579,068, forward strand.
AGCATCTGTTTAGCACTGATGCACTATATTAGGTGTGTTCTTGAGCTCTTAAGGTTGCTACCATTTCATGCAGACAAAATTACAAATAGATTGACTTAGGATCACTTTGCATCACACAGCGTTCTTAAAACCTTAGCAGAGGTTATGAAAGATAACAGCACTGCTTTTCTGAAACAATAATTCAGGTATGCCAGTCTCTGAAAGTTCAATACTCACTATGAAGTGGGGGTTGCAACCTTTGAGACAATTCCAGTGATTCAATTTATGAAAACCAGAAATTATTAATTTGCAATGCAAATTAATTGAGCTGTAGACCAAGTAAATCTATAGATCAACACATTCCTTAATCCATGACCATGAGAAAAATGCATATGCTTGTACAGCTGTAAGATTTTTGTGAAAAGGAAAATGAGAAGGTGGGAAAATGCTCAAAGCAACAGCTCCAGACTTCCACTACCATACAACCACTAGCAAAAACCAAAGGCAACACATTGTCTCCTCTCCCTCACAAAGTATAATCATATCAGTGCAACCCAAATATGCTGTATTTACAATATACATAATTAAAACAAAAGCTTTACAAGTAATTTGAAAAATTGGAGGGATTTGAGGCATTTGGCTTCAAAATAAGCCTTCCACCAGTTTTCCTGGAAAGCTACTTTACTGTGCTTCCCAAGTCTCTTTACTGTACAGCACACAGGTATCTGATACCTTGCATGTCCAGGTAATAGTGAAACCAAGATTTTTAAAGGCTGTGCATTGTTCACAAACATATAGAACAGAAAACACCTCTACCTGTCAATCTCATGGCAGGAAATAACTCTGGACAAACACTTTAATATTCACTACTCCTAAAATGAATTGTACTGACAAAAGAGATGAAGATCAGGGTAGACAAGATAACTCGTTCAGTGTGGGAAGTGTGTTTTGTATCATCAATAAAATTCTGCAGGAATAGAGTCCATAAGTCAATCATAAACATCACAACTCAGAGGTGACAAGCAGTGCTCCAAAGCTATGTTTTTATAAACTTGTTCTTATGGCTTTCAGATATTTTTCATAAGAAGTTCAGGTGAAGATTCAGCAGGTAAACAATGTGGCAATCTAGACACAATTCCCATCCAAAAAAACCCCAAATCCCTATCCTTAGTTTACATGTGTTTGTAAAGTAAGGTAAAGATTATATTTCATCACTTCAAATGCTACAGCATGCAGTAGAAGATTCAGCTTCGAGATGTTATGAGGATCCTTAGAAATACAGTACAAAGAAGATTAAATCTCCCAATTTTACATACAAGGCTAAAATGTCATTGAGGAAGAGTAGAGCTGCCATTAGCTATGAGAGCAAAGCATTCAGTCCTTTTCAATATAAGCAGACCTCAAAGGTAAAAAAAAATATTTAAAAATATAGCCTAAAAAAGTGAAGGCCTAAGTTGTAAGTTGCTAACCACCCATAGCACATGCACAGGCAGCTTGAACCTATGTAAGGGTAGAAAAGTCAAAATGGAACCATTAAAGCAAATATCCAGCATGGCTACCTTTCTTTCTAGCTGTAATTTTAATATTTATTGTCTTAAGGGAAATAAATTCCAGGGGTTGGGTTTTTTTTCCCCTCAAACACTTTTTATATATTTTTGTGTGCCCTTTAATGTCTTGTCTGACTACTTTTCTACTTATGGAAAACCCAATAAAAAATTCTCATATAATAGGCAAGCAAGCAACCACTTAAAGTTCACTTACTGTCCATTTCAATAAGTAATCTTCTCCATTGTCTTCATTAGGCTGTAACCTCTCATACTTCATTAACAACAAAACTTAGTGGTGCCAGAAAAGATGATCTGGACTAAAACGCCTTCTAGTCTGTGCTCTTTCACGATCTAAAGACACAGCCCACAATAATCGACATTCCAGCTGACATTACGTAAGATTGTCACTGTACATGGAATTTCTTCTAACATGCTGTCCTAGATGGAATCTCAGAGAACTCGCCCAGCCTTGGGAAGATTGTGAATACTGATTTCGGCCTTCCAACTTCTTCTATGCATCACAGTTTACATTTCTATCTTCATTGCAAGATTGTGACTGGAACTCTTCCCACTGAGGAAAGAGTCATAGATTTAAATCATTCAGTGCCCAGACTTGAAAGCTACCAAGACGGTTTTTCTAACATAGTAATCACAACGTTGTCAACTGATCAATGATCTCTCTGCAGACTTAAGTTTTTCGCTAATTCCACAAAAATAAATATTATTGGACTGGAAAGCATCCACGTTTGGTAACATTTTTCTTTTTGTGACTTCGGGCTGTAACAGCTGTTTCAAATGTCAGCAGATAGGGCAGAATTAAAAAGGATAGACAATGTGGACAGGGGAATTGCAGATCTAACCTATCTGTGCCTAATGCCAAGAAATCTGCAGATGGATAGCTGTTTATCAGTTCTTTAATCTAAATTTATTAATACTTTTAATCAGTCCAAATATCCACAGCTGCCACAGTGCCAAATAAGATGAGTCTGATAAAGCAATCCTCTTTGCTCTACAGGGATACTGAAAAAATGTCACATAACAATTGACATCCCAGGAAGAGCAGGTTTTAGCAAAATATTCAGGTAATTGGTGGTTTTAAAAATATATATTTGAAATTCATTTTCTATGCTATGTAGAGGACACCCATCTAGAATATTTATTTCAAAGACATAGTTTACAAACAAAAAGACCCAGGCTTCTTGTTTCATTGCATAGGTAAAAGTCTCTTGTGAGCTGATTACACCATTCCTCTGGCTGCCAAGTTATCCTCTGAATGCATTTCATGACCTAAGCCATTCCTTAATTCTAATCACTAAAACTAGACAAGCATTATTTTATTATCTCACTTTTGCTCATGTAGCATGATATCTTGCTGCAGTGATTCTGCTACGTTTGCCACTGGTAACACTGGTCTAAGACATGACATAATCAATTTCTCTCCAAAGTATCACCAGGAGTGCTTGCACTCCCCAGTCACTATAGGCTGTGTCTGCAGTACAGAGTTCTGGTTACTCTGCTATTTTGTTCAAATGCAGATTAAGACCACAAAAGAGAACTTTTCTGTAAGTAGCACCAAAAGACGGAAGAAGATAAACTGCTCTTGCAACAGCAGATCTATGAAAAAGATCTCAAAAATGGAATTTTGCCATAGATACCTTCCACAGAAATAGTGTATTTTTATCTTTTTCATATAGTTTTGTATGTCAGATTATAATTACTGGAACTAACCAGTTGAATATAAGAGAGTACGACAATACCCTTAGGCCTAAATTGGACTAATAGGCCTCTTCTTAAATATAATTTCTCATACCTGTTAGCATACTCCATGTAGTTCTTTATATGTGGAGTTTTTCTCCAAAACAAATACTTCAACAATGTTATTTTTTAAAAAAAGAAAATAAATAATGCCAGCATCCAGACAATAAAAAAACAATCTGCATGCATGATAGAGGGGAACAAATGGTAAATATACTTTGCTTTTCAAGCTTTCAAGAGGCAATATTTGCAAAAGATACAGTAAATAAAATTAGTTTAGAAATTATGAAAAATATCTCAGCAACACTCTTATAAACTAGAAACATATTTAGCTCAAAAGTTTATCTACTCAGCCTTTAAAAAATTGCATTACTCTTGTCTAGATGTACACTGCTTCTTTCCCCTTCAAACGTTAAGGCCTTTAATGCTTTTTTTTTTCTTTTCAGATTCTCTTCTTTCTCTCCACTCCAATGGCTCACAGTAATTCACAGGCTGCTGCTTTATGACCAAAGTCTTGCACTGCACTGGCTTGTATCATCAGTATCAGCAGCTGCTGTTAAATCACCTGTCAAATTTGCAAAATTCTCACTCAATTTACCCTGAATTCCAGACTTGCACTTTTTGTCCATGTGTCTGTTCATGTTGTTTACACAAGGGTTCTGTTGGGACCAATGGCCAACCAGCTTGAGCTTTATGCATAGATGATCCTGTAAAACCAACTGCCTCTCCACTAGGAAAAAGGGAACAGAGGAAAATTCTAGTTTGATGTTTTATGTACTGTGTTGCATAAACCACTGATTCATGTATGAAGTAGACAACTTTGTATTTGGAATAACAAATTGGAAAGCTGACAGTTCAACTTATTGTGCAGATATCTTACATGTTCATTAATTACTGTAAAATATCTGTCTTGGAAATAATTTTATCACTTTTCACATGTGGAACACAAGTTGGCTTGCATGAGCACTATGCTAATTTCTATGAAAAATCTTTTAATACTGTAGATCAGATAACAATAATAAAATCTTGCAAATTGTGCTTATGGAATTTCAGCCAAAAATGATGGGATTTAATGCAACATCTACTCCAGACCAGAATGTCTTGAAAGAGATATTCTGGAAACTATTTTCATCAGTTATGGCAGCTATATGTGAGGTCTCTTACATATTTGGAACAGATCTCTACTATAATAGAATTACAGGAATACAAGGGGTGCTTTGGGTCAGACATTTTTCACCCACATGATAAGAAAAGAAGAATTGTGTAATCACTCTTAAATCATGTAAACAACTATGATCTTCTTGGGTACCATTGCTCTAAGAAGTGACTGAAAGCTGAAAGTCCTTCACCATTTTCTCAGTCTGTTCTCCCTTCTCCTTTAAACATGACTGGATTGAAATCCAGATCTGCCAGACCAAATCAATTCTATGAAATTCAAGGTGAAAAGCCTCGGGTTTGGTTTGCAATTACTACTATGAGTTCTGAACATAAATCTTTCAGAATAGTTCACAGAAAAATTGATTAGCTACAAATTCACTTTAGTAAATCCGTATGACAGAGCTCTATTGGTCTTTAGCACCAAGCCATTTGTTTTAAGAGTGCCCACTCCAGCTGCACAAGCTAGGATGCTGCATTATTTTATACACAATTAAGCACAGACATGTGCATGCCCACACACCTTAATGTTTTAATATTACAGAAAAAATTTTACTGCCTCCTCAGTGCAGTTTGTTCTGCAAGGAAGACAGTTTTGAACAACTGAGAGTGATTTTCACCTCCACTTTTAGCATTTTGAACATGTACTGTGTTGATGCTAAAACCTCTGTAAAAAACAAACCATGATAGCAAATTGTATACAGCAGCTCCATTTGTGAATCTGTCTGTCAAGGTCACACCTCACCGCCTAGTCTGTGAAATATTAAATTGTTTACCTACATGAAGAAAATACCATTTGTTGTTATTTTAAATAACTATATTTTTGTCTGGTTTTATATTAATGGATTTGCTTGCCCACTTGCCAGTTTTCCTTTCTAACTTGCTGTTTTACTTTGAGCATGCAAAGTATCCAAAGTATCTTATCCACATGCAAGACAGCAAAAATTAACTCTTCTATATTTGAATACCTGTAACCCATTAACCACATTTAGGAAAAAGGTTCAAACCTGCCATAATAGCAGGAGTAGTAATACCCACAACATTTATTTCCTGATTTTTTTAGAATGAAGTAATGACTATGATATTGCAACTGTAAACAAAACTAACACGGATATAGCAGTTTATAACATCAGCCTCTTTCTGTACCAGCTGTTGAACAAAGTGGTTTCATTGTTTTGTTTCTTCCCAGAGCTCCAGCCGTGGTGAGTCACTTCAGCTCTTGATGACAAAGGTATCTCCTAGGTCTTTTTAAGGGACATGATCACTAGACTTTGTGGACTTTAAGAAGTTTCCTGACAAAATTGCATCAAATCTACTTTCTGTAAGGTTTCCTTTTTTTTTTTTCTGGTTGTGTACCTATACACAAATTGTATAAAGTCTCAATAAACACATCTAAAGCTAAGTAAAGACCGCCTTTTTATTCAAAGACTTTCCTTGCAGGTATGCATGACACCATCAGAATTATTAAAATACTGATGCTTCACATGCATATATGTCTGCAGCATCATGGAAAAAGAAATCATTGCTCCAACAGGCTTAGATCTCCATTTGCACAACTTAGTCTGTATTACCAAGCTTGTTTACATGCCTTTGTAGGATTTCTGCTGTCCCCTGAGAATATTTAGAAAATGTAGAAGTAGGTGTGTTGTGAGGAGTGCAGAGGAAAAAATCTGGAAGGTTATTTAAGGAAAGCAGGCTTTATGAAGGGATTTTAAGAGGCAAAGGATATGAAGGTTATCTAGCACATATGAAGAGGCAGCTGTTTCAAAAACAGAAGTTATATAAAAAAGCCAACACCAAAATGGCATGGAACAAGACAAAGGAATTTCCTACAAAGAAATCTTCACAGAAGCCATGGGCTGTAAGAATTCAACAGGCAAGAAAACAAAGACAGAAGAGCAATTTACTATTTTTGATGGAAAACCTTATCACTGACTTAAAAAATACATACACTTGATGACAGGAGATGACATTGCATCACGTGTTTATCTTCACTGTTTGGGGAAGGACTACTGCAGAGTGGCAGAGTTAAAAATGCTGCTTACTACTGTGCTCACAGAAAAATGTAAAATACAGGAACTCCACTTTGAGAAAACATTAACATTGCCATTAAGAGAAAAAAAAATAAAAACCCTTGTCCAAACCCTTTATGTATGTTCATGTATTTCAAACACAAAAGTTATCTTAAATCACACTTTCACGTCCTTTTGATTATTACTCAGACACAGTAGTGACTATATTGTTGGATGATTCTATATCAACATATATTTCATGTAATGCTAGAATGATTTGCCTGATCAAGAAGATATCAATGTCATTAACAACCTTCACCTCTGAATATACAGAAATCTTTCTTTAAAGAACTTTCATGCATCATATAAAGAAGTTGGAGGTATTTGACATTGAATATCAGATACAGCATGATCATTTGATTTCCCAAAGATAAGGTACATGTTTCCTTGAAAATTTACACAGAAATATGCCATCATTTTGGAACATCTATTTTTTTACTAAATTAAGCTCTCAGCTGATAATTTAAATGACTTATAAAGACAAAATAACAGGTGCTTCAAGCGATATCTGAGCAAAACATTTTCTGCAAAATAACACATATTGTAAGGGGAGTTTGAAATTAATCTCTCAAAGTTTAAAAAAAATCACAAATGGTTTAATGGTCTATAAGTACCTAAGTCAGGTGTCTGAAGCTCGAATAAAAACCAATTATTAATGGACCACTAAAAAAACAGAAGTTCTTTGATAGTAGTAACACTCTGAAAAAATTTTCCTTGAGACTGTACTTCTTCCTTACTGGATACATCAATTATTCTATCTAGGCAGCAAATTTGGCTTAATCACCAGCTCTTCTCTCAAGCATTGATTTTACTTTGTTTAGAAAAATGAAAAACTTACTCCTTTGTTACCCAAGAAACAACCTAATGGACTTATTGACACAGATTTAATGCACCAAAATAGAGAATTTCACTCCCTGATGAGTAAAAAAAAAATTTTTTAAACATTTTGGAGTGAGATCCAAAATATTTAAATAGGATCTTAATTGCAGAAAACTGCAAAGATGAAATTATGCACATAATTACAATTCCTAGTTATTTTAAGAAGTAAAAGCTGCTGACAAATTTTGTTAATTTACTCATTCAGATAGAATTTGGCAATTTAGAGAAATGCCTATTCTTTTATTTAAGCTAGTCCATTTTGAAATTAGGTGAAAATAAAATCTGCTTAAGTACAAGGTGTACAGGGAATTTACCAAAGCAAAGATTATCAAAATACTGCAATAGTATTTTAGTGAATGCAAAGGACACGTGTTTGAATAAGACTCATAGTATCATTCTGACAAGCATATTCAGGAGGTCTTTTAATTTAGCAAATAAATTATGTTTATCTTGGAAATGGAAGGATTAAGAGTTATCCCAAAGTGACTAGAACACCCCCAAAATATTCCAGTTAAAATTTACTAATATAGGACTCTATATTGCACATGATCTTTCATAATATTTTCTTGTCTCATTGGATGATTTTTGTCACACTTATGGGTAGATGTCACTAAACCTTTAAAAAAGAAAGTAGAAAGCAAGAAAAAATGCACAGGAAGTTTTCAAACAAGTCTTGCTATTAATGTAAAGCTGGGTTTGGTTTAGGGGTTTGTTCCTGCCCCTTGGAAGCGGACATTCCAGTATCCGTTTTAAGAGTGTTGTCCAACTGAAATCTTTACCTCTTATCATGCATGGAGTTCCAGATGCCCTCTCCACTTTGACTTTAATGGATAACAGATGTCAAGTTCTCCTCTGCAGACTGCAAGTCTTAAGACAGTGACCATGCTTCTACAAATCCTATGAAGGGATTTCATGGATCACCCGAGAACACTATAAATAATGACTTGCACATGTTGACTCACTTCTTATTGAGTATTTTCTCAAGTCCTGTGAAAAGTAGTATTTTCAGTCCAATACATTTACGTAAATCATACTTTGAGGTTCATTATGATCTTACAAACATCTGGACAAGAGAGCATAAATTAATCAGCATTAAAGAGATTTAGAGCATAACACTAATAAAGAACATGCCTAATATATGCTTGGAGTGCATGCTTTTACTGCAGACAATGGGGTTTGATGAGGATAGAATCTTTTCTTTTATACCAGAAGGATTTACCAGTTACTTTCATCTCCTGGCAAAAGGATTTTAACTTCAGAGGCAGGTAACAACATTCCATTTCTACCTGTATTTCTGCTTGTGTGAAGTGACCAAGCTAAGTCTGACATTAAAATGCTACTCTGTCTAGACTCAGCACTGTGTGTGATGTTAGTTTGCACACATTATCCACACATGGGTATTTCAATCACTCACAGAGATGCTAAGACATTAATTAAGCCAGTGCACTTTTGACACAGAGAGTGGTCAGATATTACACCGAACTACAAGAACTGTCAGTGAGTCTTAAAAACCAAATTGGTTCAGTTTAAAATAAAAAATGTGTTTAATTCTTACATATGTGTTACAATCTGGCTTGCTGGACCCAAGCTTTTGATTGTGGATATAGGAATCAATATGTTTATCTGGCCCACATAATGTAGCCATATTCTCAGCCTGGAAGTGCTTGATTGAACACTGTACTTTCCAGCAATCAGTCATGACCAAGGAAGCTGAAACTCAGAAGGTAAGACAGTTTACATATATATGTCTTACATGCTAATACAAGTGATGGAAATACAAACCAATATAAACTGATGTAAAAACAAAGATTCCCATGAATCAAAGTAACCTCTTATTAAAAATACATTTCTGAAAAATCTGGCAGTTTTCAACTGAAGCCTGTGGAATGGAGTATTTGTTTTTATTACCTGTCCATTAGTATACCTGTTCCTATAATACAAATAATATTGCAGAACAGTTCCTGTCATTTTAAAACATAGCACCATCTCTTCAGTGTAAAGAGACTACAATATCTTTCCTAGAGTAAAATGAGATTGTCTCAATAAGCATATAAAATCCAAACTATATTTTAAACTTTCTGAGGTAACCTATGTTGCCTGAAAGACTTACACGGTTCTAATTCTGGTAATCTCATATTCCCACTGGGATGTGTATCACAGCTGGAGGATCAGTCTGGAATTTAGGTTCCATGAATTTTTTTCATGAGATCATTAAATGTTTGGAGTCTGATATGAGAAATAATATTACAAATAAAAAATAAGAAGGTTAAAAAGTATAAATTTTTAACGGAAAAATTATTATTCAAATATTTATTTTATTTTGCTGCAAGGAAGGATCACACTGAGCAAATTAAAAGTATATAGTTAAATTAAAACCAAATTTGAAATAAAATAAGAATTATTCTCTGTACACCTGTATATAGATAATTAAATCCTGTATCAGCACTTTTGAGAGTCTGAAATAATAGGAGAAGCACACTGAATAAATGTTTTACCTCATTTCTGTTATTAGACGATTTTATGGAAGACTTGGCATTAATTCCCATGAGCTTTTCACTGTGCAGTCACCTATCATTTTTTCAAAATCACATCTATTATATTATTTCTTTCCCACAATCAAAAAACCTGCTCTAAGTTGAGATAGCTTTCAGACTTCTCTGGGGAAGACATATTTTTATGCATTCTAATTTGCTGGATGCACACTGCTCAGCCATACTGGCAAAGAGCCCTATTGCCTACAAAATTAGTACAACTGAGATATATGCTGCTCCTTCATATTACACATGGTTAAAGATTTTCTTTATGTATGTGAAATTTGCTCTTTATCCAACAGGGCAAATGAAAGGTAATATCAATATTGATGTAGTTCAAAGAGGGAGGGAGCAAAGTGGTCAGTACATAAACCTTTTCTCGGCGAATTCCTACAGAATTTCCTTTTTTCTGTTGTCTGTCTGGCTGAACTACTTAGGAATTAGCTTGCTATGGCAAATTAGTCCATTGGCAGTTTAAACAATTTGGCCATTAACATAAAAATTAATCCTTTTTCTGGATGTTGTCCATAAGAAACATACAAATGCTTACAGAGGGTAGCAGGTCTGCCTTGCAGCAGTATTTTCTCTGCATTTTTTTAGATGGAGAAGAGACAGCACTCCCCAACACATCCTGTTTGACAGGAGAGAGGCCTAATGAACATCTCTTAAATACAAATTAGATTTTCATTTTCTTTTTGTCTTTGATACCCACAACTTGACATTTATAATTCTTCAAAGGCATCCCTTATTTTCTTATCATGATCATCCTACAAAAAATGCCATTTTAAACATTTTTGGACTGCTAAACCATTGGGGTTTTGGAGACACTTATACAATTGCTTCACTGCTGGCAAATTCTTATTGATATGCACTGATACTTACTGATATACTACTGATATGTGTAGCTGAAACATATTTACTCTGCCCAATCTTAGTATAATTTGATTGTTTTGAAAGCACTGAACAAGTGCAGCAAAGTCACTTTCTGATGGATATTTGTGTCTTCCTTGAGTCTGGTTATTTCACAGATTTTAGTTTTTGATTAAAACTTGAATAAAATTATGTGCTTAGCAAAACTTCACACTGAGCAACATCAGCTTCATCATGGATATCTAATGATTTCTCTTCAAAGTAGGGATTTACTTGAAATGTCAGAAGACACTCAGAAAAATGGTTATAAAATACAAGGAAACAGTAAATTACATTTGCCCAGTAGATGTTCAAAGATGTAGACTTAAGCATACAAATGTGCAAGAGTACAAAGTTGATAAAAAAGTCATGCAATAAGAACAGAAATAAAAATGGACTTTTTAATACTTTCATTACAGTGTACAACTGAGTTTCCAAATACTCTTCCTGGAATTCAGGAACTAAGAGCTGGGCTGTTCTACATATTCAAATTAGATAAATTTTGAAATTAAAATCCCATGGCTCATATGACCATCATAATAGGCAATAAATACAGCGACTCTGAAATAAACAGGAAATGGGTTCTGAGAAAACTTGTAAGCTAATTACAACAAAGTTTGCAGAGGAAGGATAGTCCTGTAATTTAAGCATTTTGTTAGTTTTCCAGACAAGATAAAGACCATTACATGAACAGAGCCCCTCTAATAAATTTCAAAACCAGACATTTTTCCATTTTTCCTGCACTTTTGATCATCTCATCCCTTTCCCTGTCTGCTTATCTCTCTCACCCAGATCTGTATATACCATTTGAACCTCTTCAGATCTCCAAAGAGCAGTGACTTGCCAAAATAATCCCCAAAGAACCACAGTCAGACATATCTAATTCCATTCTTTCAAATGGGAAATAATGGAATTTCTCCACAAAAATACCCAGCCTAAAATGCAGGAAAGCCAAGAAATAATGCATTCAAAAAAACATCCTTGCATCACTACTGTAGTATAAACAGCAATTTCATACCACTTTAAAGGAACCTGTGTTCCACCTAGGCCAATGTTCTGTCTTCAACAGTAGCTGACACTTTCAGCTTGAAAGCAAAACCAAATAAAAAGACCAAATCAAAACAAACCAAATCAAAAAACACCAATATCAAAACTAAATCTATAACCATCAACCTTTTGGAATGGAGATCATGATATTGTGGCTAGAAGCTGGTTTATGTTCTGCTGTCCCAAAGGAGGGAGAGCTTTTGCTTCAAAACTAGCTAAATTGTTAGATAATAGTTTTTAACACATCAGACGTACTTTTTAAAACTCTTTCAAAGAAGTCTTAGGTCTAGCCCCACTATTTTGAACTCGGTCCCCTGAGGTGCAGCCAGTTCTACAAATAAAAATATCTGCCTGCATAAATATTTAAAAACATTGCTCAAATAAAATAAAAAACTCCAACATGCCAAACTCAAGATTCTAGCTTTAAACTAGTTCAGACCCAGACAGAAATTGTTTTAGTCTTTAACACAGTATTTTATTTAGGATCACAGGGAGAAAATAGAGCAAGTAATCCTATGTGACACCATCAGCAAGGAAACAAAATTCTGTTAAGGGGGACAGCCTCCAGGTGCAGCATGGTTTTTAAACTAGTCTAATCCCAATGAGGAATGAGGCACTGGCAGAATGTTATAATGACAGGATGCATAGGGAGCAATAGAGAACTTGCAAGGAGCAAGGAAAGGTAAGTATTTTCAGCTAACAGAAACAAGAATGACACTGTCTGGAACGGGAAAATCTCTTTGTGTGTCAAAATACTATATAAAAACTGACCAACAGTGAAAGAAATCTTCCCTACATTCACTGCTTATTCCATTACATCTTATTTCAGCTTTGGCTGCTATGTTCCATTGCACCCTAAAGTAAAGGCATTTACCGTCAACTCAGTAAAATGTTATTGGATTGTAAAGACTGAACAATAATGGGGTTACTGGGTGTCTACCTCTTCTGATTCCAGAACAGATTTGTTCCTTGAGTTCCTGGCTCCATTTGCCTTCCCTGATTTTACACCATGGATGGTTCTGAGGAAATGGTGAGAATATGGAGTATAAAATGACACATCAATGGGGTCTGACCACTAAAATGATAATTCAGCTGCAGTTTGGGCATGAAAACAGCATGTGACATAGCTTTTTCTGAGAGACATGAATTTGATTGCTAAAACTATTTAGGTAAAGGAAGTTCTGGTATTGCACATGCCGAGTTGGGGTTGCCCAAAATACTCAACCTGAGAGTCTGTTCAGAGGTACATGCTCAAAGCAAGCCTCACACACCCCAACACATCAACCAAAACTGGTCTGAGGCCTTTACCTCACAGTCCCTTTGAGGGTAGCAGCACAGCTCCCTAGACCTCATCTATGTTTCCTGAATTAGCTACATCAACTCAACACTCTCTCCCACACACATCTGTTAAATATACAGCTGTACCTGTATATATTAGCAATGCAGACTGTATTTTCTATAAGCTTCTCACAATGGTGACTCTGTCTGACTGTGTGACCAGCCCATGCTTGACCCACTGAAAAATGATCGTCTCAACCAGTCTTTAGCTTTTTATGGAAAGCATAAATAATAAGATATTTATATACACCCACATATAAACAAAAAGTGCACAATTTCTGAGGATTTTTACAAACTAGTTTTTTTTCAGACCATTTAAAGCAAAAATGAAAATAATGCAGATTTGTGGTTGAAATATGAAGTAACTTAGGAACCAAATCAAGCCATATTTACCACTAATTATAATATTCTGATGGTACTAGATGACCAGGCATTACATTTTAACACTCATCATTTGGTATCTAGCCCTTTTACCACAACCCTATCACAAGATTTGAAATGCCTTTACTCTTACCACCTACAGCACCTTAGAAATCTGAAAAATAACTTTGCCTAAAGAGCTTTCTTAGTTAAACCTTAGTTTTGCCAGGCTTTCTGCATATGTGACTCCTCTGAACATGAGTCATTCTAGTTTGGCTTTTCGTGAACCTTTTAAATCTCTCTGTCTTTTCAAGGCCTCTGATTATACATGTGCTCAAAATTGCATACAGCTGTCCAAACACGAGCTTAAAAGCCCCTTGGAGCATTAAAATAATTTTTCCTGTACTGCACTCTATCCTCCTCTTTAACACTAACAGTGTTTTGTTTGCTTTTTTATCTTCACTTATGTGCAATACTGAGGTTGATTCCTTGATTGTTTACTGTCACGTGCAGATATTACTCATCCGTGTTTGGCAGGATGTGCCTGTTAGTGCATATCCTCGCTGTTCTAAATCTACTGCTCCACTCTTTCACAATGGCCTGCTTGAAGATACAGACTGAATTTTCCCATTAAAGGTTCATAATAAAATTATTCTTAAAATTTAATTATTCTATATTAAGCCCTGATATAATTGGCTTGATATAATTTTTTTTTAAGGAAGTCTTTCTTTGATTTATAGGGTTGGCCATAACTACTGTTTTGTTCTATTTGCATGTTACATCATGGTGCAAAAGCTTCTTATTTTGGCGTACAACTAAGCTAACAAGCATCTTCCTAGAGCAGGTTCCCTCATGCTGCTAAAAATTATTTTAGGCTCTGTAAGTGACCTAATATTTGGGCAAACATATATGCAATGAGATCAGTCAATCAATACAATGAAGCTTCAGAGAAAAAGTTGGTGGTTTTTTGCTGTTTGGTTTGTTGTTTTTTTTCCCAAAGCATAACCAATTATGTAATTTTGCACTTACAAAGGCAGAAGAGGAACACAGAAATGACTGGAGATTAGTCTTCAAAGCTGGTATGGGATTTCATTTTGGTGATGATGACATTTCAAACATAAATAGGCCTATTTCATCTGCGGAATGAAAATTCTGGTACTTTAAAAGGCTATTGTGCAAGACACTAGCAATACTTATTGGAATAAATGCATTCCATGATAGAAAGCTTCATTCTATCTGTTTAGTTTAATAATAATTGTTGAAAAATCATGAATGACAAATATTGCCTAACGTTAAGCGAAAAGGTGTACCTGTTTTTTCATGAAAGCACAGAGTAAATCACAAAACCCTAGAAGTTATTTATCAAAAAGGAAATATAAACTTAACTACTTCATTCATCTTGCATTGGTACAATTACTTTCTTCTTCATAACTATAAATGTGGATAATTTCATTCTTCTTTTGATTTTCTTGGAAACATAAATATGAAACAGAGTTTCAAAACTGGTAACACACCATACAACAAATAAAATCAAATGAAGAGATGTAACTCTAATTTTGCATCTGGATACAGGTTTCTAGAGGCTTATAGAAAACTGTACTGGATTTTAATTTATGTCAAATAATTTTTCATACATTCTCTACTTAGCTTTCTAAAATTTCATTCTTAAGTGTACAGAGTTAATATTGTGTCACAGTCTGACGAGATCTATCTCTGACTGACAAGCTGAAGACAAGAATAGGCATGACAGCAGTAAGAGCTGTCAGCAGACAATGTGAAACGGGGATAGGGTGTAGCAAAGGTCCATGAGAGCACAATGGAAAAAAAAACACTGATAGAAATGTTTCCTGTAGCCTTTCTTTGACACCTCTGACCAAAACCACCTTTAAAAGTAGGAGAAAGAAGCAGTGTTCACAGGCCCTTTTTAAAAGTGTTATAACTAAGACAAATGGATCCACAGCTAGCCATCAACATTAGTATCCTTCTCCAAAAAGGATTTTCAATAGTCTAGCAATAGCCAATAATGCCATCACGATGCATATGAAACCATAAGCAACATCATGTGTTCAGATAAAAGGGAAAAGAGAAAGTGGAAGAGCAGGAAGGTCTGAGCACCCTTTGAGTTCTCTCTGTACCCCAGAACTACTGCTGCTGAGACTGAAACATAGTCCTGAAAGAATGTGTCCCTTTTGTTGCTGGATCACTTCCTTCAGATGCTGATAAATTAGAGGAATCCATACTACTCCTTTTTAATGATTTGTCTCTTTCAAAAATAATTACTAAGGCCTGCTGACTTGCTCTTTGAGGTCTACACCATGTGTGGTAGATAGTCAAATTAATACTGTCAACTCAAATTACTTGACAGAGAATGGAAAAGGACATCAGATTTTTTACTCTTTTAGTACCTTTGCTCTCCAGTGACTTGTCAGTTTGAGATGACATGCTATCAATAACTTCTAAATCTGCAGTGCTCACTAAAAAACATCCAACAAGGACTGGTGTCTCTTGTGTGCCAGTGAAATAAATATTCACTTTTAAACGAGCTATCTTGGAAGATGGTAACGACCAATGTATCAACAAATACGGTATAAAATATGGCCCAGAGTTCTGACTTCTAGACAGTTATTAACAAAAGAGACAAAATCTAAAATACAGTTTTACTAGGTGCACCTCTGTTCAACGATTTCTACTTTATGTGCAGATTTAAATTCAGAAAGCAGTGATTTATTTTTCTGTGGTTCTAAGGAGAAAAGCAGATATTCTGGGTCCTCTACATGAATATTTAGTCAAAGAGAAAAATAACTAATTTTTCTCTTTTTATTTTTTTTAAAAGAAAGTAATTTTCACCTTAGACAGAAGGCATCAAGTGAGATGCTTAAGAGATATGAAAACACAAATTTCAATTGGAAGTTTAATACCTTTTACCATGCTCCCAATAATAACCTTTTGGCAAAAGACTTACTCCCAGTACAACTGCTTTAGGTTTGTTTGGTTTGTGGTTTTGTGGTTTTTTTTCCTCTCCAGATGGTGGGTCATTAGAACTTTCCTGGATAACCTTTTTACAAAATTTATATTTTCATACTCTCTATTGATCTTTAATGCATAATCATCTAAATGGTTTAGAAACCTACCAAGAACTGCTGTTATCTCTGTTCATGCCTTTTTCACCATAGAAGTTTAAACATCAAGAGATTTAATTAATGTTAGAAGACTTTTCCTTCCATGGCCTAAAATCTACACGGCTTATTTTCCCCTCAGACTCCTTAGTCTTGGTAGAATGGTTCTGGAAATAACTTCTCCTTAGCAATATTTACATAGTCTGCCAGGCAACTTTCAGCATAAAAGTCATAGAGAGAGAAGAATAATCAATTAGCACTTGCTAGGAATACTCTTTCTCTTTTGTCTAGGAGATCGAAGCTGAATCATTACTTGACCATATTCTGACGGCTTTCTTCACCAAATGCAAATGCACAGAGAGAATGCATTCAATTTGTCAAGTAATTTTTGGCCATTTTAGGAAGATATCATTAGGAATGTCATAACCAGCCATTACTGGTGACATTTTAAATTCTGCTGTTCTTTGAATGAGCACTAATAGTTTAGAATGTTAAAGCCAATATACACAGATGAAATAAATTTCAAATTGAATGAAAATGACATCATGTTAATGCATCTTGAGGAGAAAAACAAACTGAAAAAAGCTACACATCAATAGTAGATATTTTTCTTTCCTTTAGAGGACTCCAGAACAAGAATATTGGAGCAAAAAATGTGTTTAAAATGTCAACATTTCCATTTCTCAATGTCCTCAGATAGGTGAGAGGTGAAATGGATAAATCCCTATTTCTTTATTTGTTTCATTTTCTTTCTTCCTTTACACTTACTGTTCATATAAATTCTACATCTGGATAGTATTAATGGCAGCCTTCTTGTATCTGAGCACACTAACACAGAATGATTTCTGAACTTAGGTGATGAGATATGCAGAAGTTGATAATTTTTAACTGAGAAAATCATGGGCAAAATATTTCTCTGCGAAAGAAACAAAAGCAAAAGAAATGTGGCAGAAACCAGCATTAATTTCACACATGTGTCAACAAACAATAGTTTGTCGTTTTTCTTAGCCCACACAATTTAAGCTTGTTGAACCTCTTAGATAAACTGATAATTTGCAGAAGTGACCTATGGAAATCTCAGTATTTGATGGGAGCTGGCAGGCAGGATGGTGTCAGATACTGCAGTCTTGCTCTGCTCTTTGGATAGACTGTAAATATGACATCTCAGTAACTATCCTGCGGAAAACAGTTTTATATCAATATAATGGAAATTAAGCACTACATCAAAATTTTATTTTTTTAAGGACCTTTAATAAATTTCGATTTATTATTTGATTTCTCTTGATATTTTCTAAAATAGCTTTGCTTGCTGCATTGGATTACAGAAGAATATTTAAATGAAGTACCCTGGTTCTGGAATGCTTTTGGTGAAACATGGAACAGCTTATGGTCTTGAAAACTTATACAGGGAAAAATAAACATATTGGTTAAGAATGCACTGCCAATAGTCAGAAACAACAGTAAATTGACTCAATTAATATCGAGGCTGTAAGCAGTAACTTGGACAGCACTGATGAATACATTTTAACAGCAAAAGTCCTAGATCTCGGACCAGAGTGGACTAACTTATTTTATAACAGCAGGAAGACAGAAGTCAGTAGATGTTTCTTACTTTCTTGCTGTTTGTAAGGAAGCAACCCTCATGAATGAAATTCAATTGCATTCCCCTGAGAGCATTTTGTTCAGAATAATTCCACTTTCAGTGAAGTAAAACAATAATTTCTGAACCCAAACCAAACAAAAAAAATTCTCCACCCTAAGAAAATCAAAATCAATATCAAAAATAACTAGAAAATAAGTGTATATAAGTGTATAATATGAAAGGAATACCTTTAATACAGAAGTGTTAGAACAATGATAGTTCCCATGGAACCACTCCAAAAAAAAAAAAAAAAATAGAGGGGGGAAAAAGGAGATTGGGTTCAAGAGTCCTAATTTATATATCTCACAGTAAAAAATTCTCTTCTATTGTTGAAAAATATGTTATAGTAACCTCTTTGTTTTCCCCTTGTAATCAAAAAAATTATGCAGTGAAGAGTGACAGTGTCCATAAACATTTCCGTAACTTTCCATGGGAGTAAGCCTAACAAATGCACAAATAAGTTTTCATGAAATCAACTAAGTTAATAGGAGTTCTCAAGGAATTGGCACTTTTATTTGTATATGTTCACACTCAAAGAGACAAACTAGATACAGAGACTTAAAACCAAACTTTACATTCTACCTACATGCTTTTCTCCCATTCTTCTGTGATACTTTTTTCTTGTAAAAAGATGCATAGTAAAAATCATAAACAACGTCTTGGCCCTAAGCAATTCAAGTTCTTAGCAAATACAAAATTATAGCTTTCTACTTTTAACATTTTAAGCCACCAAATGGTAAACAGGAACATTATGAATATGATTAAGAAAGTTCCTGCAGCTATTCAAAGATTACTCTTCTACAGAGTCTGCAAGAAAAAACTGTTGCTTTTGGCTTAGCTGAGAGCTCCCGGTACTTCTTATGTCAAGCTAAAGATAATAGATGAAAAGGTTGCATATGTATATGAGGGGCTTGGGAGGGAAACAGATGCTTTAAATTGGTCTCTCTGAAGCACTGAGAGTGCAGATGGGAAATACACTATTAAAACATAGCCATTATATTACTTTTACTATCTCTAGTCTGAAAGAAACAGAGGTCAGGTAAGGACTAACTTGTTTGGCGATTCACTTAAGGCAAATGTTAGCCCACCCAGGGTTAATAAAACATGCTTAGAAACCATTTTACAGTAAAATACACTACACAAGAAGCTGAAAATAGCCTGTAACAGCTGTGAAGCATGAGAGGGATAGCAGCCCTTGAACCTGGTGTCTTGGCTGGCATTCCAAAAGCAGCATTGCTATCACCACCAAAGCTAGCAGAAGGCAGAGGGTGCAGGCATCTGAAATGAATTATGTATTTCAGGAATGAGAAAGAGGCAGAAATTACAAAGACAGAAGCTCAAACTTGGCTCTCATTCATATCTAAGACTAAACAAACGTGGTTATTAAAGCTATAGTAATAGTGTAAGGTGTATTTAAACTAACAGATAAAAGTGTTTCAATGTTCATTGATTTTAAAAAAGACAAAAAAACAAACAAGAGCAACCAACCAAAAAACCCCAAACACCTAAAAACAACAACAAAAGCCACAAATGGATATGTTGTCCATGAACACCTTGTCCATCACCAAATGCCTACACCTGAATATTCTCCCTTAGGAGCTGGAAAGAGCAGATTTGTTTGAAGTTTTTTTGGGAATTGTATTACACTGAGATCAAATGCTCCCTGGAAGAGATGATTTTATGCAATTGACTACACAAATTGTTCCCATAAAAGAAACTCAAATAGTCTCATCTTGGGTGAGATGAATTCAAACCCAAGTAGATTTACTTGACTTATTTGTGTGTCCATTATTTTTTTCCTCCTTCATTTGTTTTGGAAAAGTAGAGAATTGAATTGTTACATGGATTGAATCGAACAGTAAACACATAAATTGCAAATGACCTTAGATACCAAGATGTCAACCATTGTCACTTGGCCATTGTTTGCCCTTCCTTCATCCTCCCACCTCGAAGCATAAAATCCCATTTATATAGTTACTCTTTAGGAAGCTTATAAATACAAGTGTATCTCTCTCTCAAACTATAAGCTCCATTTGGACACAAATAGCATTATCAACTCTTATGATTTAAAGGACTAGTGAAATCACTTTCAGTAAAAAATTCATGGAGTACTTACAGACATGCTGGGCAAAGAACATCTTAACAGAAACCATTTGCTTCTCAGGAAAAATACAGTAAATGCAATATACTTCAAAAACATCCAAAACATCTGATGATACTTTCTTGCATTGCTAGTGAAGCTCATGAATTTCCTGTAAACAATAGTTTTACTCCTCAAAAATGTTAGATAATAAAAAGTTGAGAAAAAGTAGAAACTTACCTAGAAAATTCTAAACTACTTTTTCAAAACTTTTTTGCTTGGTATTCCTCAGAGCAGTAAGAAAAACAACAGACATACACCTACACTGTTAAAATCTTGACATATCTATTCTCCCTCTTCTACATTCCCTTCTATGAAAACCTTTGAAAATTATTCTAAAGCAACATTTCCAACAACCATAACTACATACCTTTAAGGCTGAATTCTCATTCTTAGATTAACTTCCCTTTAAAATTTAAAAATTAAAAATTTAAAATTTAAAAATCTAGAAATCTGAGTAAAGCACAGTAAGAAACATGAAAATCTGACTGCACTGAAATCAGTTATAATTTCTACAGGAATAGGACATTTTAAATGAAGGTTTTCAGCTTACTTAAAATAGATACTATGAAATTAACATATTATTCTTATTAATAATTCTCTTCAGGCAGAGCTATTTCCATACTGACCACAACTTCATGAAAAATGTAAACCATGTTTATAGCTTCCTCACCTTACTTATATTTTCTAAACGACGAACTATTTTTGTGTCCCTGATTATGGAAAATCTATCTACTGATGATGAGTTGAAAAAGGCAAGCAGCTTGTTGTAAAACCATTATATTTTCAAGCTTTGCTCAGTTTTTGAATACATATTTCATATTTGAAAGGTAATGGTGTATGGACCAAGATAATCTTGAAATAATCATACTGGGATTGCAATTGTAGATAAATTAAAACAGTTGCACAGTCATCAACAGTAATTAACTTATTTCCAAGAAGACTCTGACTGTTACATGCAGATCCATTATAAGCTAAAAATCAAAGGCAATAAAATAGCATATTATCAGCATCAATTACAAGAGGTCTGATGAATCCTTAATTTTTTAATTCTGTGAAACACAAGAAAGGGAAAAGGTGATTCTGGTATGTCAATGTGAGGAACTTAAATGCGAAAAACTGAGGTGTCTCTGAAAGGGAGATAAAAGATGAACAAAAGCTTCAAAAATGGTTAAGTTCAGACTTAGTCCCTTAAATTCCACACTTCCAATGTCTAAGACCTGTCACTAGACAGAATTATATTATCAAATTTCATTACGCTTTTGCTCAATACTTGCTCATTTGAAAAACAGTTTACAGATTTCTTTCTATTTAAGCATATCCCTACACAGAATCAAAATAATACACCCATTTAAAGTTAATTAATGACACTTATTCTAAATAGACATTTGCCAATTTTTGCTTTTATTTTAGAAGATGAATCATTAACCATCAAAGCACTATGACAATGAACAACAATAACAAAAAAGCCATACGGTAATTGCTTTCAAAACTTCAAAAGTGTGACTGTCATCATCTATCAAAAGCAAATAAGAAAAATACATTTGTTTTTCAACTTAAACTAGTAGAAAATAAGATTTTAGCATCATTATACCTTACTGGAAACAGTCTTTGTAGTTATTATGTACTTATTAAAATTCTGAATGAGTTTTTTGGTACTGAGAAAAAAAATTCTAAATAATACTGACACAGAAAGTCACAATTTCCCTGGAAAAGTATTTTCCTATAAGGGTGTTGTTTTGATATTAGTTGATAAAGAATGCTAACCAGAAACAGCTCCTCCCCCCCAACCCAACCAATTCCCAAAAAAACCTTAACCAAAATCAATATATTGATAAAATATAATTTGGCACGTAATATTTATTGGTAAAACAAATTTGGCACATAATATTTAATGTGCCAAAGCCTGTATTCCACTTCCTAATCCAAAACAGCACACATCAAAATTGAGATCAAGGAAAAAATCCTAACACAAATACAGATGCATATTTTTACAATGACAGTTAAAAGCAAAGAATCTTGAATTAAAAAAGCAAACAAACAACAAAAAAACCCCTGGCAATTTCACAACCTGTATAAAAACAGACAGCCAAAATCTGAATTCATTTATCTTATTTCTGACATAGAGGGATAATTCTTGTAGTTATTCCTTAACTTGTCTGAATTGTCATAGATGGCTGAACAGCAGAGAGGTGTTCTGATGTGTGAACAGAATATGAGAACAGAGCAGAAACAGCACAATTGACGAGTGCAAAGACTGTAAACTCATTTTCCTGAATATGACTTTTAATTTAGTTAGACGCATGAGCAAAGTGCTTGAAAAGTAGTATCAATGCTCAGCAACTTTCAGATGACTACCAAGTGGCCTAATTTTGTATTAACATTAGAAAAAGAAATTGATTTACAGTGGAAGACTATTTGCTGTAGCAGTTAATACTAAATTTGAATGCCTCTATAATTTACTTCACTTATGGCTGTCGCTTATATTAATATTCATTATTGAAGTCCTCTTCTAATATTGCTTGATTTGACAGGAATGCATTAGCTATGACAAATGCTTTATAATGTGCTCAGACAATATTAATACAAGCAGAACTTCTGATAATTGCTGTTACTTGAATACAAAGATTTTCTTTTTTATTTGAATTTACCCTCTTCTCTCTTCTTCTGACCTTTTTGCTAATGCAAATTTTGATAACTATACATCAGTCAGAATCATTCCCAAGCTCAACTTGGAGTGATATACCACATGGAAAACTGAACCAATTCAGTCCTTCCAGGAATTTTAAAGTACAAAAATGGTATGATGTTTTGGTTTGGGGAGGGATATAATCTCTATTTTATGTTAGAGTAAGTAAATTTTTCCTCCTTAGGAGATGACTTGTTCATGAAAGTTCCTTATCCATATTTAATTTAAGACAGCAGTCAGAATGTTTACTGGCATAAAGTAGAATGAATATAGCTGCCAGGTTTTCTAATGCTTTACACAATTGTTACAAGGTTTGACTGGAGAAATAGAGCCTGAATTTTCAGCAACTATGTAAGTAATGTACTACCAGAAATTACATTCAAATATTGCAACATAAATAGATAATCATAGTCTGTAAGGTCATACTGCAAAGATATCCATTTAAAAAAACCAAACAAACCAATATTTAAAAAACCCACCCTAATGTAACACAGTAGAATCCACAATTCAGCATTTATAAGAAATTATAATCATAGCTCAACTTCATAGATATGTTCATTAATTAACTCAGAACAAACCACTAAAACCCATGTTGTTGTAGAATGGTGCTATGGATGTTTTTGCTATAATTGCTTTGAGTCTACTTTATCCTCAGGCAGAATTGCCAAATATTGACACCAAGAACACCAGAATGACCTCTCAATTACTTGTTTTGTAAGATATTAGTATGATATATTTTAATAGTCTGAGGTGCCAGAGTTTGTTTGTTGTTCATTTATAAAAAGAGGCATAGTTTGAGACTCTGCTTTCTAAAAGCCCAAACCCCAACTCATCTATGCAACAAATACTCAGGGAAAATCTTTTCATTTCTGATATCAATGTATATATTGATATCTGATATATCTGATATCAAACAGGTAATTAATTGAAGCAATAAATCTGTTTAATTTGCCTATAATCCAATGTTTGAAATGCAGAATATATGCCCGTTGTAGAAATAATATGTTCATGGTGCACAGCAAAGAATGTTGACAACCTCATGAAAACTTATGCATAGTGACAGAATAGAGGAAAACAAGAATGTTTTGTGGCACCATTTTAAAGCAGATAATTCATTTTGATGCACTGTGCTACCTTAAATATTTTCTTTGTATAGAAGTTGCCATTGTTGGGGTTTGTGAGGGGTGGCAAACCCTCCTTGTCAGAGAGGCCACAGTCCCTTCCTCTATGGAGACAGAAATGTGCATGGTTTGGCAGAAGATGTGGCACAGAACCAGTGCCCCAAATCCATTTTTGACTTGAATCTGTTGGGAGGTATACAAAAAAGAGAAATACAAATACCAGACAGGCAGTTACTGTACTTCAGCTAAATCCTGAAGCTCCTTCCTTTGGTGGTTTCTGGGGCGCTGAACAACATAGCTACCAAATAGGTAATGTTGCAACCTCCTAACTCATAACTGGAACTTCAGGAATTCCTCTCTCAATTCCACTGGGTTTTCTTCCCACTTTTGTATGTAAAAGTGTCCCAGCTTTCTGGGTTTTTTCCCCACTTTGATAATCCTAGTGCCAATCAGTATGATAGTAACATAATTCATTTGAATTGAAATTGGATAACCCATTCTATTAGCCCAGAAATTCTCTATTTATTCAACTCATAACACTATATCAACCAGTGATGAATGGTAAATATACATTTATACAATGGGCACCGGGGAAATTCTCTTTAAACCTCTCCCTGACTTTTTGCAAAATTCTATCAATGGTAATCAAAACTTTTTGATGCACTTAAAACACACATTCCATTAAGAAACTCTTGATTAAATAAATTTTGGTGGTAAGTCTTTAAGGATTCTCCTTCAGGGTACATGCTGTTTACATTTCCAAAACTTCACAAATAGTCTATTAATAATTCTACTATGATGAGTTTCAGCACTTCTTTTTTAAATCTGGAAACTATGTGTTTGACATCATAAGCATGTCTGATCTAGAAGACAGGCAAGCTTTTGCCATAAATGAAGTGGGAAAACAATAAAAAAGCTGTACACAGTTATGCATTTCTGATGAAGTCCTGTGTTACATTATCAGAATTGTTCATTTCCTGGGAGACCCAAAAGAGGAATCTTCCATAGATCACACTGTTGCTTCACTAGTCTGTGGCTAAGATAGGGTAAAGATGTGTTCCAAATAATAAATGTTATCTGACTTACAGAATCATAGAATGGATGGGTTGGAAAGGACCTTAAAGATCCTCTAGTTTCAACTCCACTACCATGGTTATTATTGCTCATATGAAATTTTTTTCCTAAGTAAAAAAACCCCAATAGGTTGGCGAAGAACAACTCTTTTACAAAAGCACAATTGTTCACATATGAAAGAAGAATTTGGGGTATCAGTTTCATTATTCTGACACCAGTCAACCATTCAGTACCACAGAGATGTATCTTCCTTCCCCATCCAGACTGTACAACCTCAAACCCAATTCAACTTCTGGAAGCCTCCTGGGTGATGATCACACTGAAGTAAAATTAAACAAAGGAAATTCTTAAACTGCCTTTGAAATAAATACTTAAGTTTCCTAATGTTTCTTCTGGTCGATTAATGAACTTTATTGCCAATACTTCAAATACTACATTAAAGTACTTCAGATATTCAGGTCAGAAAAAATCCATTAAAATAAAACAAATAATAATGAATTTTTCAGACAAGGAGATGAAACAGTCAGTAATATATTAGGTTAACTATGAATACTAAAAATAAATGTCTTGGCTCAGTTCACATAATCAGAGATATATTAAAAAACAAATGTAAACAAGATTTAAAAAAACCCCAAAAAACAAAAAAAACCAAAGAAACACTGACATCACATGTACCACAAAACTTCCTTCCTCTGATAAGATATTAGATCTTGTCTCTCAATTCAGATGCTGCCTAAGTATATAGTAATGACCTTGAGAATGTTAACATGTTCTTGAAAGTTGTACTGAAGGACTGGGTAGGTGAAAATTTGGCTCAGGCACTGGAAAGCAGTCCCTGCCAACCATAAAGCACATGTGCACACAATAGCTGCAGCTCAGAGCATGGTGACACACTGCTAAAGGAAGATAAATGAACTCCCAAATATGTAAGGCTAGAAATGCCAGCAATATATCTCATGAGTTCCATAATGACAGGTATCTTTACTCGTTCAGTGTCCTGTCCCTTCCTGAGGAACAGAAAAACGCTAAGTTCTAAGTAGCACAGCTGCATGTAAGTGAAGGAAAAGGGAAACTGTTCTTTCCAACTTTCTGGTTTGGCTGTTGGGTTTGAGTTTGTTTGTTGAGATTGGCAGTTGCTTGGTTGGTTGCCTTTTATATTCTTTTTCCTCTCATAAACAGCAGTCAGTAACTCAATTAAAGTAATACAGGCAGAGACTGAAGATAATGCAAAATATAATGACCTGCTCTGCATGAACCAGATTAGTATCCACAACACTTGGATTTTTTTCCCCTTGTGTATTCTCATTTAAAAGGCTTACTTTGAAGTGTCCTGAAAAGCGAAGTTTTGCATTTTTTAAACTCTCTTTAAAGTACTCTAAAGACTGTTACCTGAAAGAAACAATGAGACATATTTCCAGTTACAGATGGTTCGAGACTATTACTGATCGACAAAAATGTAGCAGTTGACAACAACAGTGTGAGTGCCAATTAGTAGGAGTGGGCTAATTCAAAATTCCATTAATTTTCTTTGTTTAAAGTGAGCTAGGAATTGTGAAAAGCTTAAACAAAAATGACAGTAGATGACAGTCATGAAGCAAGCTTCATAGTTGTGAAAGAAGACAACCAGGGACCTTGATTTGGAGCTAGACAAAAAATTGGATAATTAAAAGGCAGTACAGTAACAACTTGGCATTTGTGAACAGCCATCACAGTGGACAGCTTGAAGGATCCCCTGGCAAAGGAAAACCAGGATGAGAATCTCAAATTTTGTGCAGTGAAACAAATGTTAAAACTGAAAAATTATCAACAAAAAAAGAGTGATGACTAAAGGTTGAAATTTGCAGTAGCAGGCTGGGTAAGTTTCATTTAAATTTACCCAAACACACTCGTTAAGTAACTACATATAATTAATTATGCAGTGTGGATATTCAGCTAGATGGCTGTTTGCCTTTTAAATACTTCACATAGCCTTAAATAGGTCCCCTCACTTTGAATCAAGAAGGCATTAATATATCTGCAAAACACTTGAAAAACTGATGGAGCCCTTGTGCAAGTAGAGGATGGCCCTCCAAATCTGGTAGCAGTTTTGTCAGTATGAACTTTAATTCTACTTCATTAGTTTCCATACTGTTCTTCTGTTCATCATGTTATAATTCCTTTTCTTCACGTGGTAATGTGGTTACCACTCTCACTCATGACACTTGAAGCAGGAGCTGCAGGACCCAGTACAAAACACACACCCAAGGCAGGCAAACTACAGTGAGCAAAAAGCAGCAGAAATGAAAGCCCTTTTATTTCCCCTCTTCATCTTCATAAATAAGTATCTGACCACCGAGGTATCATGCCTGAATTTATCTACACTTAAACAAAAGCATCTACCTGGCTTGTGATGGATCCATCTTGTAGATGGATCTCCTAGATTAGCATTGGTGAATTTTCATGAGGGAAGTGCCAGTCATAAGCTTGGAGTAGCAAAGCTGATTGTTATCATTAAAAGTTCCCAAATCTTAGCAGTTTGAAATAAAAGAGCTGATTGACATTATGAGATCCTGCCAGGCATGCTATTGATTTGTAGAGAAGCTTTGGCCAGGCAGCATTCTCCTGGGCTGTGAGCATCGCCGCTCCTATGCACACACACACACACCTAAACACCCCAGAAGTGTCCCCACCACCAATCTATTAAATTGTGCTGCTGAAGCTCACTCACACCAGCCATGCTCTGTGAGGGAGATAACACACTAAGCCTTCTCCAAGCCATTGCCCTTGCTCTGTGTCTGGTGTTGTAACAAGAACTAGCAGCCACAAAGCACGTGCAGGAAAAGCATAACAAGGGTCTTGGGCAAGATCTGCCACGTATTTCAAGCTCCCTACGTATTGTCATCAATAGATACTGATATTTTCTGATATGTGAAAGCAGGAAAAAAGTGAGGCATCTTTCGCTGCTGGGAAATACTGGTTTTATTAAGGGCAGCTACTTCAAGCAAATTCAACTGGATAGCCGTAGCAGGTAATCTGTTGATGCAACTTTCAGAAGGATCTGCTAAGACAATGCTAGAAACTTGCAGCTATTGAACCAGCAGAGCAGAAAATGAAGCAGAAATAGTAAAAAGTAAAGTATAGCAAAGGAAGGGATTAAAACTGCATAGCAGCAGTCTCAGGAATCCTCTGATAAGGTGAATGAACTAAATTAGGGCACTTTTGAGTGCCCTAATTTAAGAAAATGGTTATTTGCAAGCAGAAATGAGATAATTTGAAAAGTATGATTAAAAAAAAGTCTGATTTCTTAAATTTGCTTTTCCTCTCATACTCAGCTGGAAACATTGGTTACTCAAAGTAATGTAACTGCCTATGCTTTGATCAGTGCAGATCTACTGGATTAAATAGTAAATCCTTCTGAAACTTCTAAAACACTTATTAGAGGTCTTAAAACTAATCAGAGGTGGAACAAAGATGTAGAACAAGGAAGTGGAAGCAGTACTAAATTCTGATCGAAAGAAGTAGTAAGAATGCCTGAAAGTATACAACTTGGTAATTAAAACACGAATTTTCGTTCTCAATTAAAAATCTAGTAGTGATAGAAAAATAAAATATTAAAGTAGGTGTCCTAATAGAAAGAAATTAGTCTTCCAGAGAAATAAAACATCTTCAATTATCTGGAGTCAATTTTGTGACATAACTAAGGACACTGAGACAAGACACTGTCAGCTTTGCTTCATAAAGCCTTTGTTTTTTCAAACAAAACAAGTATGATTTTCTATGGTTTTACTTAAGCACTATTTATTTGTCCAGTCCTAAACTAAACACAGAAAGATAAAATTGTATGACCTTAGCAGGACTTACTTCAAGAATCAGTTCCTGATCTTTGAAAATGTTGTTTGACTGAAGTAAAATAAATTGGTCTCATATTTCAATTTAAGTACTATAATATTTGCCACTTGGAGGACTTCATTACAGAAGATCTCAAATGTGTAATACACAAGATCTGCAGCCTCTAAGCAGCAAAAGCTTTTTTTTTTGGTGTAATGAGGAAAAAAAACATTCATTTGAAGCCTGAAATACTTATGTGTATAGTTTACTATGACATAAACTAGGATATTTTCCAGAGGACTTTCATTATTGATTCCTGAGTTAAACCTAGTAGCTTCATTCAAATGAATACCAGAATTCCACATTAAATTTTGTATACCTTAAAAACTTTTTGAGGATTATAAAACTTTTATCTTGATTGTGGAATAAGCGTAACTATTTCCCACTTGCAATCTCTGGATACTGTCACATCTCCCAAATAATAGGTGTTGTTTTACTGTAAGATTGGTTTCTTCATGCTAGTTTTTACAGACTGTAACCAAAATATTTCTTGCATTCTTTCTGATAAATACTCAAGTTGAATGCATCTATCTCATTAGATCTTTCACTATTAAACCATTCTTAAGTAATTGTATTAAATTTTCCTCAAATTTCCATTCTATTTGATGCCATTCTTTGGAAAAAAAAATAGATTTCTTTTATGGTTATAAGATGAATCAAAATCTTTACATCCCTCCATCATGGTCAAAAAAAAGAATTTATTCCACAAGGCTGTCTGGAAACATTAAGCAGATATTTAGCCATGTACTCTCAAGTCAACTTCATCTTTACATTAAATCCCCCCAACTTTTAAAAAAATTCCATATGATTCTTTACTGTATTAAAAGCATTTGTTGCACTAAATCTACAGCTCACATTTATTACTTGCCCAAAATTGTAGTTTCTGTGCCATTAGTAAAGACTTTATAATTGCTTGCAGGTAACAGATGATGTAAGATTATATTATAGTTAAGACTTTATTCCAAAAGGATTTTACTGGAATAATTCTACAGCAATTTGTATCTCAAGATTGCATTCCAAGGCCTATAATTAGAAGGCTTAAATCCACTTAATATGTTCCATATTCATTCTGTAGCATTCCAGTATCTTAGAAATTTTTTAACTTATGCACTTTCTAGAGCCATGCAAACACAAAGCACCCCTTACCTTTTATCAATCAAATCTGTAATCTCATAAAAAAAATTTAGGTAGGAAAATATAATTTTTTTCAATTCATATTCATTGTCATTATATAATTGATCTCATTTACTTTAGTACTTTAGTTCCCTGCCAGCTGCTGCTCTATTTTTCATGAGATTAGTGTCAGGCTGATAGACCTATAAGTACTTGATTCATCCTGTTTACCTTTTGTGAATATTGACACAACATTAGCTCTTTTCTAGTCCTCTGGATTTTCTACAGTGTCTACAATGAACAGAAAAACATAACAGCTTGTCCAGAATGCTCTTTATCTGCTTCTTTTAAAACCATATGCAAGTTTTCCTGATCTGCTGTCTAATTTAGTACTTCTGGTTAAATATACTAAATCTTACCATTAGTATGGAAAGAATTTAAACATCAACATCATGATTAAGTTTACATGAATAAACTGGTTTTTTCCCCTCTCAAATTAAGCCTAAGGCACAGTTCCTTGGTCCCATTATTCTTAAAAGTGCCTTCTCGTTTCTTCTGATGAGTCTATATTTATTTCTGTATCCATTTTTTTCCTATAATACTGATTTGTAATTCTTAATTTCAATTTACATAAATTTTTCTAGCTCCTTTAATTCTAATTCAGTTATGGACATGCCATAAAAAAGAGCTTTAATACTGAGACTCTTATTAGATATAGCACAGTGGAGTAGAGAATGCACAAAGATGAAATGAGAAACACAGAATAATTCTTCAAAATGTTTGAAACCCTATATGAATCTTGAGGATAAGAGACTCTGAAGATACCTATTCTGAAGTTATAGGTATGGCCTGCCCAAACTTTAACCTATAAGCAAACTACTCAGTGTATGGAAAACTACATTAAGCCTAAGAAGCAGAGAGTTCAGGTGCATGAAGACAAACTGCATGTTTACTTTCCTCCTCAAACAGATGTTACAGTCACAACTATGCTTTGTCTCAAAATAACTTGATATTTGCTGGTGCTGAAGATACCTTACTAAAGTTTAGCCTAATTTTCAGCTTATTTAGATGAATTGCAAATGCAGTGGTAGCAAACCTTAAAACAACTAGAAGTTAGGTGAATTTTTGTATTTTGCCATATATTCAGTAATTCAAAACACAATAATTTTTTTTTGTTCAGAGATAAGGGGAAAAATGGCAGGAAGACAAAGTCTTTGGTCCTGTCAGATATTTACTTTGTTTGACTGGTACCAAATATAAAATGAATATTTATGATGTCTAACTCCATTAATATTGCAGAGTGGAAGGTATATTTTAGCAAAAGGTGAATTTCACCTATAAGAGTTCTCTAGCTGAGGAAAGAAATCATTGATCTGCACAGACTTTAAACACATTATTGAAAGTTGTCCAATACCAAATGGAAGACAGAAAAAATAGAATTGTTGCACAATTAAATTGTTCTCATTCTTACAATAGGTTTTAATACTACTCACTTTTGGCCTTTTTCTGAAAACACCTACTATATGTACATAGAATAATCTGTTTCTAGAAATAATGATTTCTGCTGCGCTGAGTTCTTGACACATGAATGGCAAATGAAATGCCAATGACTGGGTAAAGCAGATTCCCCTACATTTATTAATAGAACTCTTGCAGCTATGGCTGTCTTCAGGTCCCTCTGAATGGTGCTATGAGGGGATCATATAGCAATGGCTCCAATATTTGATGCTTTGCAATCAAAAACTTGAAAGGAAATCTAGGACTGCAATGATTTTTTTAGAAATCCTGAAGGCTAGAATAGAGGTGTCTTCAGACCCATCCTCCTAGATAGTGTCAATGCCCTTCCCAACATAACAACAAATCACGCCATGCAGAATGTGTCATCCAGCAGATACGTGCTACGGTGCTTGATTTGCAGCAGTACTGATGAATAAATTATAAACGGACACCTAACAAACAGAAGATTACTCACAAGATTTCCAATTGTTACTACTGTGGGCATGCAGCAGTCAAGCTGAATTTTCCCTTAGATAAAGTTAAAGACTCTACTTAATATTTCAGTAGAAAAGGCTTTTCAGACCCCTGAACAATACCATTGTCAGTATTGGACTTTGATACGGATTCAATAGGCTGATACAGATGTTGTGACTGACAGCAGTTTCCAACTGCAGGATTATTCAAGCATAAAATTGCTGTGAAGGCAATCACAATCAAAAGCAGCTGGGTCCACAGAAAAACACATGGTGTTCATATGACAAAGCTCTCAGCATACGTAGATGCCAGCAAAGAAGGATTTTATTTCACATTCATGATCAATTGAGCCACACATAAATTACTGTAATTTTTATATCGTCGTTTAGCTACACTCTGAAAGAAAGAAAAAGCTCTAGTTCTACACAGAGATCAAAAGAGAAACTATTGTCTTCCAAATTGCCATCAAGCTCTAATACAAAATTGGTACAACAGTCTGTGGAATGCTGATAACATTTAGTGCTGCAGTTAGCTACAGATTGTCTGAAGTATGGAAAAGTCAAAGCATAGATGACTTAAAGCGAAAGATGACATTGCAAAGTTAAATTTTGCTGGTTTGGGTTGAATTTTCCAGGCATATGTGATAAAGACAATCAATAGTTGTGAAACAGTAATTTCTAATTTCCAAGTAAATGACAAGAGAATTAAAAAATAAGGACATCTCTTTCAGATTACAGCTACTTTTAAAGATTTTTCGTTCAAATAAAATTAAAAAAGAAACTGTTCAACTTTAGGAATTGGGTGATTGAGAAGTGATCCATAAAGACCTACAGCTTGCTTTGAAATTCATCTGTGTTCTGCTAATCACAAAGCAATTGCTTCTCCTTGACTATTTCACATTTTCAACTTTTGAATGTTCCATGCAAAATATCATAAATAAGTAAATATGAAGGAAAAAACCTTATAAATTCAAACTTCAAGGTCATTGTTCTATTTTGATGTGTACTAAAGCATTGACTTGCAAAGAAAAACAATTTACATCCAGTAAAGATTTACATCTCACAAGCCTGAACCCAGAGTTAGCCTGTTAATTTTGCTGTGCCCTAAGCAATGCTGAAATGATCTGAAGAAACCACTTGCCAAAGCAAAAGCACGCTTTATGATAAAATAAAGCATATGGAAACAAAACAGCTAGGTAAAACAAACAGACTGCACTGAATCATATTCCTAGATTAAACATCCTTAATATAATAATTACATATACAAGGGTACCCACAGCCTAAGCTGTAAAAGCAAATTGTACACTGGGATCATACAGTAAATTGTTTCTGCATACACCAGCACATTTGGAATAGTATTAAATACTGTTTTGAATTTTAAATACAGTCGACATAAGTATTATTGTTAGAATTTCTTATAGTTGGAAAAAGATTACAGGCAAATCTGCTGCCTATAAAAATGATAATAAATAGACAGTGCTAATATAAATACAGCAGTATATCTTCTTAAGCTTTAATTATGAAATAAAAAGTTAGGGTCGTTTGGCATTAGGAACAAAGGATTAAAGAAGTAACTTGAAGAGCAAAAATAATAAAGATAATATTAAAATAGGCTAGGTACACCAAGTGATACCAGAAATAACCCAGTAATTCTTAATATATGGAAACCATCAAAAACATGAAACCCTAGCCATTTCCAAAATATGTGTTTATTATAAACAGCTGAATGCAAGGGAGATTAAATTAAATTGCAAATAAAAGTAAAGCAAAGAGATGAGGAAAATTATTTTCATTTTTAAATGAGACTTCCTTTCTATTACAGGTTCTGGAGCTGAACCAGGAACTGCACAGATGCGTCTGTGTACAGAAGTAATGTAACACATTAAAAGATAAAAGAAAACAAGCAAGGTGTGCTAATGCATGGTATTGGAGGAAACAAGAAGATAAGAGAAAGGCAAATATGGTAATCAAACATGCAGAAACATATTAATATAAATGGTAGTACTAGTGAATTATAAAGTTGTCCATCTATAAATATTCACACAAGCAAGTTTTCATTAGAGCACTGTGTTTTAAAACTTTTCCCTACAATTTAGGAGAGAAATGACTACTCTTAAATAAAGCAGAACCTACTAATAACGAAGAGCTCCTTGACTCCTTACTAGAGACCAGAAAGAGCCATTATGGTCTAATAGGCATGCTCACTCACGTTACAAACAAACAAACCAAAATCAGGGACCGCTGACCTAGGAGATCAGGATAAAGAAGTATTGGAAGGAGGACTTTTCCCTGATCAAAGGAGGCTTGGGTCAGAGAACACCTAAACAAACTGGACATCCACAAGCCCATGGGCCATGGCAGGATGTATCCATGAATGCTGAGAGAGCTAGAGAACACCACAGCTAGGCTGCTCACAATCTTTGAAAGGTTCACAGAGAAAAGGAGAGGTGCTTGAAGGCTGGAAGAAAGCTAATGTCACCCTGCTCTTCAAAAAGGGCAAGAAGGGGGACCCAGGGAACTACTGGCTGGTCAGCCTGACCTCAATCCCTGGAAAGTGACGGAGCACCTCATTTTGGAGGCCATCTCTACCAACATGAATGACAAGAAGCTGATCAGGAGTAGTCAGTATGGATTCACTGAAGGTAAATCATGCTTGACCAACCTGACTGCCTTCTATGGTGAAACAAATACCTGGGTAAATGAGGGGAGAGCAGAAGTTACTCTCTACCCTGACTTTAACAAGACTTCTATCACTTGTATCTACAATATCCTCATGGACAAACCCAGGAAGTGTAGACTGGATGAGTAGACAGTGGGGTGGATTGAGAACTGGCAGAACCAGAGGGTTGTAATCTGTGGCACAGAGTTCAGTTGGAGGCCTGTCACTGCTGGTGTTCCCAAGGTTCAATACTGGCCCAGGATTGTTTAACTTGCTCATCAGTGACTTGGATGAAGGGGCAGATGCCTCCCAGCAAGATCACTGATGACACAAAGATGGTAGATGTGGCTGATACCTCAGAGGGCTGTGCAGCCCTTCAGAAGGAGTTCAACGAGAGAGAGAGATGGGCAGAGAAGAACATTCTGAATGTTCTGAAATTCAACAAAGGCAAATGCAGGTCCTGCATCTGGGGAAGGATAACCCAACGCACCAGCACAGGCTGAAAAGCAGCACTGCAAAGACGGACCTGGGGGTCCTGGTGTACAAAAAGCTGTCCATGAGCCAACAGTGTGTCCTGGGGGCCAAGGAGGCTAATGGTGTCCCAGGGCACATTACAAAGAGCATTGCCAGCAGAGCAAGGGAGGTGATCCTGCCCTCTACTCAGCCCTGGTTAAGCNCTACTCAGCCTGGTTAAGCTACATATGAAGTGATGTGTTCAGTTCTTGGCTCCTCAGTGCAAGAGAGACATGGAGCTCCTGGAGAGGGTCCAGAGGAGCAGCAAAAAATGATTTAAGGGATGAGAGCATCTCCCTTATGAGGTACAGCTGAGAGAGTTGGGCCTGTTCAGCCTCGAGAAGAGATGACCGGGAGGGGACCTCATCAATGCCTACGTGTATCTGAAGGGAGGGTGCCAAGAGGATGGATCCAGGCTCTTCTTGGTGATGCCAAGCAGTAGAAAAAGAAGCAACGGGCAGAATATGATGCACAGGAAGTTCCATCCAAATGTGAGGAAGAACTTTTTTATTATGCAGGTGACCAACATTGCCCAATATTTTTTAAAGCCTTATGACCCAGACAATGGGGAAAAGTGCACCTTCAGCAAGTTTGCTGGTGATTAAAAACTGGGAGGAGGGCCTGATACACCAGATGGATGGATTGCCATTCAGAGGGACCCGGACTGACTGGAGAAATTGCACAACAGAAGTCCCTTGAAGTTTAATGAAGGAAAGCAAAAAAATCCCACAGTTGGGAAGCCATAACCCTACACATCAGTCTGGGCTGGAGGCTAAGCATCTGGGAAGCAGGTTTGTGAAGAAGGATTTGGAACCCTGGAGGGCACCATTTGAAAAATAAACCAGCACTGTATATAAATAAATACCTGATGAGGTCAGGGAATATAAAATACAGAGACTCTTTTAATTGGTACCCAGTGGCAGGAAAAGGACAACAGCCAGAAACTGAAATATTGGACTAAAACACAAGAAAAACTTTTGTCTTCTTTAAGAGTGGTCAAACCATAGAACGGGTAGCCCAGCAAAAGGTTGTGAAGATACTCAAAACTCAACTGAAAAATATACTCAGTATCCTGCTCAGCCTAACTCTGCTCTGATCTGTAGGTGTGGCCTTGTCAATCTTCAGACATCCATAATGACATCCCCTTCACAGTACTTCAAAAATTCTGTGATCCTCTGGTATTTTGGCTGCCAAATTCCTACATAGCTTTCTAAACCTTTCCATTTCATGCCATCTACTTTTCTTCCTCCTGCAAAGTTTACCCTGAATTACCACATCATTTCCGATTGCTGTCTCCCCCCTGCCTTCACTTTTATGTCCAAGACCTTGCCTGAATGACTGTTTTCTCCCACTCCAACTGTTCGCAATTTCATAATTATCCCAGTTGGACTGAAATTACTATTTCAGGAGTGAGTTTCATCTGCTGACCAGAAATACCCTACAACTTAGCAAAAAGGAAAAAAAANTATCTGAAGGGAGGGTGCCAAGAGGATGGATCCAGGCTCTTCTTGGTGATGCCAAGCAGTAGAAAAAGAAGCAACGGGCAGAATATGATGCACAGGAAGTTCCATCCAAATGTGAGGAAGAACTTTTTTATTATGCAGGTGACCAACATTGCCCAATATTTTTTAAAGCCTTATGACCCAGACAATGGGGAAAAGTGCACCTTCAGCAAGTTTGCTGGTGATTAAAAACTGGGAGGAGGGCCTGATACACCAGATGGATGGGTTGCCATTCAGAGGGACCCGGACTGACTGGAGAAATTGCACAACAGAAGTCCCTTGAAGTTTAATGAAGAAAAGCAAAAAAATCCCACAGTTGGGAAGCCATAACCCTACACATCAGTCTGGGCTGGAGGCTAAGCATCTGGAAAGCAGCTTTGTGAAGAAGGATTTGGAACCCTGGAGGGCACCATTTGAAAAATAAACCAGCACTGTATATAAATAAATACCTGATGAGGTCAGGGAATATAAAATACAGAGACTCTTTTAATTGGTACCCAGTGGCAGGAAAAGGACAACAGCCAGAAACTGAAATATTGGACTAAAACACAAGAAAAACTTTTGTCTTCTTTAAGAGTGGTCAAACCATAGAACAGGTA
Organism: Leptocoma aspasia; assembly: GCA_013399835.1. Taxonomy (NCBI): domain Eukaryota; kingdom Metazoa; phylum Chordata; class Aves; order Passeriformes; family Nectariniidae; genus Leptocoma; species Leptocoma aspasia. Next base: position 1,616,645 of record VXAX01003646.1, read on the forward strand.
GCCCAGCAAAAGGTTGTGAAGATACTCAAAACTCAGCTGAAAAATATACTCAGTATCCTGCTCAGCCTAACTCTGCTCTGATCTGTAGGTGTGGCCTTGTCAATCTTCAGACATCCATAATGACATCCCCTTCACAGTACTTCAAAAATTCTGTGATCCTCTGGTATTTTGGCTGCCAAATTCCTACATAGCTTTCTAAACCTTTCCATTTCATGCCATCTACTTTTCTTCCTCCTGCAAAGTTTACCCTGAATTACCACATCATTTCCGATTGCTGTCTCCCCCCTGCCTTCACTTTTATGTCCAAGACCTTGCCTGAATGACTGTTTTCTCCCACTCCAACTGTTCGCAATTTCATAATTATCCCAGTTGGACTGAAATTACTATTTCAGGAGTGAGTTTCATCTGCTGACCAGAAATACCCTACAACTTAGCAAAAAGGAAAAAAAATTGTAAAGGGGTAACAAAACCAAAATTTTTTACACAGAAGAATTTTCATGTAAGTCAGTGAAGGAAAAATAAAGAGATCTTATGTCTTCGCCAGTGCTGTTACCCACGCATGTTCAGTATCTGAAAAAAACCCAACCCTCTTCCTTTTCCTTCTAATCCATCCCTCAGTGTTTTCATTTCTGGTGATGCCTTTATCACTTGAACACAGTAGTTTATGTTACTACTCCTTAAAACACCTGCCTGTCACATTTACGGTGTCTATTCCTTAAGTTGTTTCTCATCTTATGTGAAACTGTAAGCTTTTTAGGACTACACCAGTACTTTGTTCTCTGACAGCACAGGGGTCTCTTAGCTGTTAAGACTGTACTAGTGATAGATGATCTTGTCTGTGCCTTGGCCCAGATACACACTTTCCACTCATCACACTTTTGTCTGTTTTTAAGAGCTGTTCATTGCATTTAAGTACACAGGATTCAAGGCACAGTGTATAACATTCAGAAGCAGCATTAAAGACTTTGCCATTCTGGTGGCTCCTAATGGCATGGTTTTTTCCCCCTTTGAAAGGTCTATTACTTCTTGTCCATGGATACCAAATTATCTAGCTCGTACTGAATTCTCTGCTGAATAAATAAATAAATAAATAAATAAATAAATAAAAGCAGCTCAAATCTTCAAGACAATTTGTGATAATGCGGTCATGGAGTGTCCTGCTTAACTTCACATAGCTTCAGAAAAGATTAATATTTAGACATATGCAACAACTAGAGGGATACAATTTTACAGGGATATAATATTAGCAATTCAGTCTATTTTCCAAAAATCCGAGTACGGGACAATAACTTTACTGGACATGTATTTTAATTAGGATGATAGAATGCACTCTATCTAAATATATTTTGACAAGTGCTCTAAATTATCAGTGCTTACAGCTAAGATATGAAGCAGCTTTTTGAAGAAAGGAGGAGCAATTTACAAAGCTATCAAAAATGTTTAACAATTTACTGTCAGCAAATATGTATGCATGTGTGTTAATATATAGCCAAAATATGCATTTTTATTGTCATATCTGAATTGGAGAATCAAGAAGTATTGAAATCTGGCTTGTATAATGCCATAAAATAGGCTTCTCCTTGTAATGCTCACATTTTCTGTTTTTCTGTCCTGACTACCTGTGTAACATAAAAACTGGTAAATACAGATGAAAGAAGTGTGTTATATAGTAGGTATGATAAAAAAGTTCTTACATCTTGAGAATGGCATTGCCATTACACGATGTCTTCATGATGTTTTATTGCTCCAAAGATTTCTTGAGTTCAAGCTTTCTAATAATTCCAAAATTAGTTAAAAGGGAAAAAAATTAACTACTTCCACAGAATGAGCAAAAAACCCTCATAATTTATGTTTTCTGTTTAACACATAATTTAAACAGCAGGAATCATGCGTGACAGGTTTTAAGGAGTTACATTATATTGTGAGCTGCACAGTGTCAATAACACATGCTGGCACCACATCTAACCAAATAGTTCCAGCATAAGCAACATAACAAATTGCTACTTTAGCCCTTTAATCAGTTTGTATACTATGTGATTTTTTCCACAATCCTTTATTGTGTAGCAGCACAGATTTCCTGATGACGTTTTGTTTACTGTAGCTGATAAGGGTACACAGAACCAGTGATCTGAAGTCCTGACCAAAATGCTGTGACTGACATGCAATTCAGCATTTAAACACTGCTGTAGATGATATATAAGAAGTGATATGTGCTCAACCCTATCCTCAGTGTATTTGGGATCAACTATTAATCTTCAGCAGACAGATTTAAAATACTGTAGAAAAATCTTTTGTTCCAAATGATCACAAGTAAATGGACTTAGTAACTTTCTTCTAGTTATGAAAGATTAATTTATTAATTACATTCATTAGTACAACTATTCCCTGAGAACTGCATATTACTATCAGTATATTTGACTTTTACAGTGATAATTTCCCAATGTAGAAATTCACACAGTGCAGCATATTGTGATGTTCAGAATCACTTTGCCCTTAAAAGTTCTATCAAGCAAATACAGGACATAAGAGTAACCAGAAAGGAAATAAAATCCAATTTATGAAATTTTTGACTTTTCATAGAAGACAGAAAATTTCATCCTTTTTCATCCTACCCAATATTTTTCCCCTCACCATGTGACAAAGAATAATTTATACAAAGGATTTTATTCTGATGCCAGTCACATCAATGCTGACCTGTAATAACTGCATCTGGATAGAACTGCCTACCTTACTTTGAATGCCACTGGTTGAATAGGGGTTTTGGCAGCAGTTGAATATGGCTCTCAATAATTTAAGAAATTGTAAGATTTTTGGGTTTTTTGTCAATTAACATCAATATGTAACTTTTAGAACCACAATAGGGTCTATTCTGTGTTTCTAACACAGAATAAATATATGTATTTGTATACAAACACGTATGTTTACACACATCCTATGAAATCAATCCAGGAATTTGCAACCACTGTATAAAGCTGAAGAAACTCCAGCGTAGGCCACTGCTTATGTGTGCAGTTGCATTTCTGACATTTTCTTACTTATGCTGATATAAAAGCTGATTTGGACTACTGACTTTGGATACAGGACAGTCCATATATCTTGTCACAGATCCAATTCAAAGCTTGATAGAAAAACTCAAGATTGGTTTTAAGGCACATTGGAAAATCTTTCAAACTTACACAGAATAAGATAAAAGCTTTTGAATAATACAGTTTAAATCTTTAAAAAAATCTTTCTTCAATTCTTTTCTTCAACCACTAGATCATATTTGGTAAACAATAAATCACTCTTTCAACAACATCCTCCTTCCTGTTCTGAATATCTCAACAAGAAATATCACAAGAAACTTTTAATGGTATTTCTATATTTAGAAACACATATTTCCCCAAATAACTTTTGACATTGTTCCTATTCTCCCAGTCTTAATTTCTTTCATCACACAAAACCTCTCATAATATTTTCTTTTATTTTCTTGTGGTAACAAAGACAAAAACAAAAATAATGTAGCAAATATTTTTTAAAGCCATCCCATCATAATTAGGTTATAGATCTCCATAAAAAAACCCATATGCTGTCTATATTACTAAGTTATAACTAAGATAAACATATTTATAGAGAGAGATAGACATAGAGCTATCTGTCTATAACAAATAGAGTGAAGGTGTGTCTTCAAGGAAGTACTGCATATGCCTGCAAGGTACTTTCCTGTTGTATTTTAGTTGGTTACTGCACATCCATTTACAATGCTGAACTTACTGGATCAGAAGTGGTTCCAAAGGAGCCGTTTTCAGCATCAGTAGGTAGATCTCTGATGTTTCATACCTTTGGTTTTTTTTTTTTCCAGTGGTTTTTTTGCCTTGCTTGGGAAGGGGGATTGGTTATGTCTAAATATGCAAACTGTATCGCTTTATACACAAGAGGAGTCATACATTGTGAGACACTAGACTACCTCTCAGTGACCTTACAATCTTCCTTTCAAATTTCCAACAGTAGCTACATATTTAAAATGCAATGTCAACCAAATCCTGTTGACTTCACAAATATGTAGATTTTACTTGCGAAGGAGTAACTTTTACCCACACAATAATTTCAACAATATTATTTCAGTATGAAGACTCTTTTAAGCAGAATAATTGGTATCAATGGCACTTACCTGATTATGTGGAATAGAGGTTATACAGCTCTTTTCCATTTCAAAACCATGCAATAGCCATTTTAAAAAAATAATGCAATGTTTGAAATTTATGAAAATTAGGTTTTTACTGAAAATGCTTTTTAAGAGGCTTCTAGACACAAATAGTGCAATTTGTTATATTGTGGTTAAAAGAAATGTGCCATATATAATTATTGATAGAGAGATAGTGCATACAGACCAGGAGGTTTAGATCAGTTGATATGTTAATCAAGTAATGAGTATTGCATTCCATCGTAAAAAGAATGTCAAGCCTCTTTTCACTAAGAGAAATCAGCTACATGACTATCAGACTCTCACCAGCCTACTGAAAGGACTTAAAGAAATCAATATCACACAGAAAGATGGATCGAGCATGAATCAATGTGGAAAGCACATAACCAAACAGACATGGAATTAAACAAGAAAAGAAAAAAACAACAAACCAAATCAAAACTAAACCCAACGAAACCAACAAAGATTGTCGCTTAACCTGTTTTGTCAGAGCTGGTATTGATGGTATTGGTAGTGATGGAAGTGAAGGTAGTCTTTGCGCTGTCCTTGGTAGTAACAGATTTCTGCTTATTTTTCATGGCTTCCAGTGCTTTGAGCTTCTTGGCATGTTTAGTGCCTTTGTAGTGGGCCGCAGCCTGGCTCTACAAAGGAGAACAAAATGAACCATGCAATCAGGCTCATTTCTAAACTGGCATTCTCTGTATTAGTACAAATACAGACTACCTTTCAATAATGGGTACCACTTACATTATCCGAGTAGTGACCAAACAGAAAATTATAATTAGAATGATGCTTGGAAAACAATGTAAAAAGTACCAGAGCCACACAAATTCAATTAATACAGTATATTACTGTATAACAGTAGACTACTTTCAGACCAAAATTAGGTTGTTTTAGTCTACCTTGCTACCATTCGGTTTTCTATTACAATTTATGTTGCTTTCACATGAAAAAAAATACTTCTCAGGCAACGGGGAGGATGGCATTCTCCTCCTGGTAGCTTTGTACTTTTCTAGTTTCTATTTCAAACTAGAATTTTTAGCAAAATTTCCTTCAAAGAACAGTTTACTACTAACAGTGGTATCAGCAACTTCTCAGCAAAGACTGACAGTAAAAAACAAACCAAAAATACCCGAGCCCAAAACTAAAGCCCAAACAAAAGAAAGCAAAATATAAAACACACCCTTCAAAGCCCATCACGAAAGACTTAACTGAATGTGAGGCAGACATGCAATTATCTGGCTTTTTAAAAATAAATAAAAACAAAATTTAAAAAAAGGGAGGACTACTTTTGTTCACCTGCTGCAAAACCTACTATTTGAAATTCAAAGCCAGGAGCATCCTTTCAAAGGAGAAAGCTCCCACAAATCCTGTCACAATCCCAAATATATTTTGGCTACTTCATATTGTTAAGCTAAAATAGATTTGTATATGCACTGCTACTAAAATTCATGCATTACATTGCAAATAACTTTATTATTTCAAGAGTTATTACCAAATTTATTCATTTAATATATGTGCAAGTATATTTTAAGATTAGTATTTGAACTATTAGATTAAACCTTATACAAAAACCACTAGAATTTGGATGAATATTCAGAGTTTATTTCTTCACTAATTATTTAAAGTTTCATAAGAAAGACAGTCTTTCAGTTGATAAGTTGACAGTATGAAAAATTGCTTATATCTTTTCTTTTGAACTTCAAACTTTATGCAAAGTAACTCCTTTATTACTTGAAAGAGAAGTTAAGACTTCAGAAATGTAGTCAAAATTTAGCTATTACAGAATTGAAAAAATGAAAAGGAACAATTCTGGGTCAGCTAAAGGTCAGTATTTTCTATTTAGAAAACAAGAAAACAATAGAAGATACTTTGAACATAAAAGAAAGGTAAATGCTTTCTATCATGGAATCAAAAGAACCAAAACATATATGTGGAATTTAGTGGCTACTAACTCAAAGTATCAAATGGAATAAAAAGACACAGTCATTCCAATCACTAAGCTGCTCATGCAGGTAGAAGAATCCTGTGTTATCTGGACTTTATTAGCCATTAGACCATTATTTAATGCCATTTCTTGTGCTGAATTTTGGGGAGAGGAGTTCTAGTGACTAACTATCACTCTAAGGATGCATAGAGGGAATTATGACTTTCAGCTTACATGAAAAGTCTCGATTCCTTCCAGATGCCTGAGATTTGAAAAGCATAAGGTGAGTAGGAAAGAAGTAGGAGCCCTTGTCTAAAACCAATTAACAATATATGTGTAAGTGTATACATGTGTAGATATACACACACACACACTCTTGGATATTGAGATGCATCATTCAGTTTGGTTGAAAAGCCAGTTTCTCTATACCTAAAATAATGTAAATATTGTATTAGGTACCCTTATTGAAAGAACACTGGACAGTGAAGTTTTTAATTAGAAACAACTTGAACAGAAACAGCACAATCATGCACCTTTTACAATTCTCAACACATAACATTGAGACATACTGTAAGCCAAATACAAACAGTCAGAGGATGTTAATTATAATCAAACTGAAAGACCAGCATTAAGTTACAATGACGCATTAAAAATGACATAATACTGTACACCCTTGTGTTGCTATCATTAGAGTTTCTAGTCAAATTTAATCAGCAGTCAGCTTCAGACTCTGACTGCAGTTTTTTTCCCTAATAGTGTCACCATTCAAACATCTGAAACATATTCACAACATGGTCCTTAATACTGAACTATGAATGCTGACATTAGTTTGATACGAATCTCAACTTTCTTCACAGAATTGTTGGCAGAGAACCCCAAGTTTAATTATTCTGCGCCCACAGCTCTCTCCAAATTTTCCCAGCTATAATTCCACAAACCTCATCCCAAGTTGTGTGCTGGATGCTGAAGGAATATATAATGAGGGCCTATGTAGAAATTGGTGACCTTTTCATTGCTCTGAAATATATGAATGAAATTGCTCTAAAGTGGAAACACATTGCTTGAATTTACAGGTATGATGGCTGCTACACAGAGTTGTCCATAACTCACTTCTCACAGAGTGCTGCCAGTTTACCCAGCCTCTACTTAAATAACGTCTTCAAGTCTTTTTATTTCAAAGTTTAAATCTCCTTCCTCTGTGGGGACATGAAGCCATCTGAGCTTGTTTCAATATAATTGTAGCTGGCATGTCAATGGGAGTTCTATGTGAGAGCAAACAGATTGCTCCTAAGCATTTAACCAGCTCCAAATTAGATTATGCTGAACTTTTACAACTGAACTGGAACCCTAATTAAAAAGGGAAAAAAAAAAAAGAGTTCTGTCATTATCTTTCCTTGCAGGAGTAAGATGTAGGAGACGTAAAAATATCCATAAATATATTTTTAAGCAAAGCAACATAAAATATTGTACCTCGCTGAATCATTTCTTGCAGCCATAAGAGGACCAAAATCATCCTTACTGCTTAAATGGCTTTTACTTGTAGCCCATAAAATTCATTGCTTAAAGAGTATTTACTTGTAGGGTGAATACAAAAACAAGATAGATCATAAAATATAATTATTCCCAACTTCCGTGCCAAATTAAGCAATAATAAGAGAGAGCAGAAGAGTGAAAAAACAAGTTAGTACTAGTTTTTGCTGTTAACTACAATGCCTAACTGAATGAAGAGACTGTACACCCTTTCAGAAAGGTGAGAAGGGTGTCATTCTGGAACAATTTTATTAAAGAATACATTAGAAGAATACTTCAGGAAAGAGCTTACTTCCTTCCTTCATCACAGTTTCTATGTTTGATGCACAGACTTAATCCTAGCACTGTGAAGACAAGTCACTGTCAGCTAATCTCAGTGATGAAGCATGAGAGGTATGTGAAATATTGCTGGTGTAATGTTATAGAGAATTTTAGTTAATTATATCCATTCTTGAAAAAGATGTCCAACATGAAAGTAAAAATTATTTTATTATTATTTATAATAATAATATATAATTATTTCAAATATAAATAATATTAAATATAGCAATAAAATTATGTAAATATATAATGTAATTGAAATAATTTTTTATTACTACTTTGTATCTAAGTTGAAAAAGCAAATAAATTTTGAGGACTGTGATCCTGAAAATTACATATAGACAAATTTTGGTCTGTGGGAACTACTTCAATGAAGTGGCAAGATGTCTGCTAGCAAATAATTTTCAATGTTATTTGTAACGACTTCCTGCCTATTTGAGCAGTACAAGTCAATTTAAGCATCTCCTAATATTTTCCTCTGGTTCCGTGTACCAGTGTTGAATAGTTAGGGACCTTTCTAACCCATACATTTTATAACCTTGACAAACTGCTTAAATATAAAAAAGGATTTTTCTATAAAATCTGTCTGTATATTTATGTTATAACCACACAAATAAACATACTATAAAAGAATAAAAAATACTGTATGCAGATGTGAACAGTTAGAAAACAGAGCTGTAGCGTGAAAACTCAGCTGTATTTTCTTTGCTTGAGTACAGTATTGTACCACAATCACCCTCAGGAAATCATATTACCAAGCAAATTGAAATGTGTAAAAATACACTGAGAAAGATGAAATGTTTTAAACAATCCAGACAGTATTCTCTTACAATTACAGTCAACATATCTACATGGCAGTCTTCAAAATAAGTTTGTCTGCCTGACTAATGTACTTCACTGGATTATATGCCTTCTCACTTATGCTCTTTAGGCAGTGGTCCAACAAAAACATTGTGCTTAGGTTTTGCATTGAGACAACAAACAGGTCTCATCCTATTCTCAGAGAGTTTTTAACTTTGCAGCACTGCATCTTCTTTTTCATATCCCTCCTGATCCACCTCATGTTACCATTCTTCTTACAGATTGTTTCCCTGCCTTAATCACTCCCTCTAGGCAATGCCTTCATAACGAAAGCCGGTTCAAATAAAAGAAACCTTTTCCAAAAGGTGTAGTGAATATGTTCCACTGATTCCTCCTCACAAAATTAAATCCAACTATCTTGCATTACGTCTTTCTCATTTCACAATGCATTTTGAAAGATGTCTGTTGTGGAGAAGGCTCTCCTCCATGCTTTTATCTGGCTAACTAGTAGCAAGGCTGCAGTCTGTCTGTACCCTAAGAAAGCACAAAACTGAGAGGGCTGAGAGAGCTGGAAAGTCTATTCTGTCTGCCTGGGACTTCAGAAGTTCATGCCATAATTTTTTTTTTTCTTTTTCTTTTTTTTTTTTTTTTTTTTACCAGCTACTGGATACTACCCTCACCTCTGTTGTCATTCGCAAAACAATAGTAGTATTTTTGGCTAATACATCTGCCACTGATGTCAGTATTCTCCAGGACAAAAAGCTCTAAAACAACAACAAAAAGATTAAATTCCCAGTTCAAACAAATACTGTCAGTGAGCTGGGCACACATGGAAAGCAATAATACATAACCACATAAGCCAAGAAGGCTTCTGTTCTTGATGAAGTCAGCAAAATTACTTATGAGAGGTCTATCACATATTATAATCTATGAGTATAAATATTTTCCTATAGTTGGGCTGTCAATAAGTATTTGAAAAATAGTTTTACTGATGTTCTAAGCACACAAGAAACTGATAAAATTCAAATTACCTTTTTATTTTTGGAACAAGCGTGTCATTTTTTCTAGTGACTCCAAAGCCTGGGCAGCCAGTGATGACAGCATTGCCCAGGGAAGGTTGCAGTATGCAGCTGAGACATCTGTATCCTACCAGTTGTGTGCCATTTACATAACCAGACCTGATCTCTATGGAACTTCTCCAGTAAGTAAACTGGAGAAGTTTACAGGGAGAAAGTCTAACAGCCCTGAGATGCCAACACTTGGTTCAGCCTAAAGCAGGGCTCCAACAGTGAGAAACAGCTAAAAATTTTGCAGAAGATTGTGCAGTCTTTTTCATAGAGATGTAGTTATTCTATTTAGTAGTAAGCTTTTACTTGAGGCTATATTAAATTTAAAAAATACTTTCTTACAAGGCCTTCTCTTTGTTTTCCCAGTGAGTGTGCATGGGAAATTCAGGATTATACACAAGTCCTGTGCATACCCACTAGAAAACAGAAAAACTCCACAGACTTTAGCAGTTTCACAGACACTGTACATGAAACAACTAATTAACTGTGCAAGGCTTTGCAGAATAGGAGTGTCACTCTATTGAGCAACACGAAATGCAGAGTCAAACGCAGTTACACCTGAGAGAAGGCAAAGAAGAGGGAAACTTTATTTTGGTTTTCTCATTATATAGGGTTCTGGAAATGACCATTGATTGGAAGGTGAAGCTACCACCTCTCTAACGACACTGGTCAATGACAAAGTCTATCAAACCTTTCTCCTCCCAGGAGAAGGAATGAAAAACAAAAAGACAGTTAGAAAAACATGTGCATGTTTACAAAAAACAGTGTGAGAAACTCCATCATAAGAATGAAAACATTAGAAGGCTGAAAAGTAAGAGTGACATAGGAGATTAAGTAAAAACACGTAATGTAATTTTTAAAGATGATGTCAACATAATGACATGGTTCATATTGAACAAGTATCCTAATTTCTGCCTGATACATACAAATTCAATCTGCAGCCAATTATGGTGCAGACAAATGTTGCCTATCATTATTTCTACCTTCTGCTAAGCTTACCTTTATCTTCTGAGTTGTGCCACTTCAGGTTTTTTTGCAGTCTATCACAACACAGCTCTGTAATCTAACTACCTTATTCACCCAGACATAATTGTGGTACTAAACACCAAGGATATGTGGAATATGACTTCTTTCGGAGATGTTCTGAGAGAAGGCTTTTGCCCCCTAAACTATGACTGATCAATTCACCCCTTTCTCTAGAACCAAATATACAGTAACAGGTCAAGAACCACAAAGGTCTTTTCTGTAGGAAAAAAAAAACCAAAACAATTCTCCATTATTATGGCAGAATAAAATGTCCCAATATGTTGTTCCCCAGGTATTTATCTTTCTATGGAAAGAAAACTCCCTCTTTCTATTCCCTGTTCTCCTTCCTAAAGCATTTATTCAGTATACTCCTGAATCTACCCTGAGACTCACTGATCAAAATAAATGACTGCTTCCTGAGATCACTAGCACCCTTGCATAATTAATCTGCTCTGCCCCACTCCCTGTTCTTGGGCTTCTTCCAGAGTCATTTCTATAATGGTGAGAGATTGCACCTGGCAAGAGCCTGCATTGCATTGTGAGAGATTGGCATCGACACCCTTATGGTAAAGCCATCCATAGTATAGTAAAATCAATTTCATTTTTATTATGAAAAGGAATAAAATATTCTTATTATGGAAAGCAAAACTTATTTTATCTTGCTCAGATTAAGAAGGTCAAAACTTCCTACTTAACTTCATTTGTTCCACAAGACAGTATTTTTATGACCATGCATCTGCTTGCACTATAAACTGCCATTGAGTGTGATAATTTAGGCAAGATACAAAAATCTGCCTGAATATAACACACTGCATTCTGAGGCAACATATGCTGTGTCAAAATATATATATACTGAAGGGAATATAACTCAAGTAATCAATCAGTTTTCATACTTGGCATTTTTCTTTTAAGGACATCAGTACTTCATGCAGCACAACAAAATTTTGTTACATGTTGAAGTACAATAAACTAAAGGCTATTCATTTTGCCATCTATTTTATCCTTTTTATTGTGAAGAAAAAGCAGTTTTAAGCTCATTTTGACAAGGTTATCAATTTCTAGAATCTGGAATTTTATATATTCTGTCTTTCAAAGCAATATGGTTGCTTAGGGGGATGCTCTTTTGATGGGGAGATGAAACATGGTCTTTTGAAAACTGCTATCATCAATAAAATTAACTTTAACATTTAATCTCATCTTTACTCTATTAATTGGCAGCATAATTTATTTTCCCTACAGTTAGAGTTTCAAGAGAATATTAAACTCATTTGGTTTTTTTTTTTCATTTAGATTAACCAAGCGATTAATCTCAGATCAATATTAGAATGATATACAAAAAAGTTAATCTATACACAGTGCTATGAGCTATGCATATCATAAAATAAAGCATGCATTAATTCAGCCTAGTAAATATAATATGTATGGTGCCAGTTTTGAAATCTGGAACTGACATATTCCAAATGGAGAACATGAACAAATGATATAAGCTACTGTTATTTTGTAGACATGTACCCCAGATTCCTTGAACTAATGGTGCACACGACCACATATTTTTTATACATTGCATTAATAATGTAAATGTAGTTCAATATTCAGGTTACACACAAATGATGTTTGCTTCAAAACAACAGATGCTGTTGAACTCAACATTGATTTTCTGAATAGTGTTGAAAAGTTCAGTTTTTTCTGGTGTCATCAAAAGAATGACCCTGCTGGATATGGAGCCAGCACCTGTTTGAGTATGGGTTTTTTCACAACACCTAATTGGAGTCAAGGGTCTACACACACTTACCTGCCCAGACACTCATTTAATTTAGAAACTTTTCGCTTTGAACAAAACCCACTTGATTCCCTCAGCATGCATCTTGTGAACTTACAACTGAAGCAAGTTGAGTAGGTGGGTTTAGAGTACCTTGTCTGAGTGTTTTCACCTGCTCTCTGTTGCCAAGGAAACTATTTCTGTCTGTTTACATTCACAATGAAAATCTCATTGAATTCTGAGTTTCTGATATTTTTTGACTGAAGCAAAGCATCATGGAAGAGTAGTGGTCAGACACAAAGATACTACAAGAAATTTCATGGAAAAACAGAAAAAAGCTGAAAAAGTGCATATTTGATTATTAATTCCTTATGATTTGAACCTTATATTTGAAATTACAAACAAGTTAATATGACTTCTATATACAGAACCATAAAAGAGAGTCCACAGATTTACTGTAACTGCTCCTAAAAACAGTCTTAACACTTTTATTGCAGTCATTGTTTTTAATACTATAATTACTAGAAGCTTTTCAAGTTTCAGTTCTGTGTTCAGAAAATGTTGATTCAACTTTCTGATTCTTCCGTTAAAATATACTTTTTTTAGGTAGATTTTTCATTTTGGATTTTCAATTTATATTTCAATAGTTATTTTAATGTAAATATTGCCAATGTCCTTTAACTCAGCTCCTACCCATAAGCAGAAATTCAAAATCCATAAGCAGAAATTCAAAATAATAAGAAACAGCCTTCTGAAATTTTCCTGATTACAACTCAATTTTATGTGAGCTTGATTGTAGGTTCCCAGGTTAAATCTCCAGCCTTCTTTTAGAAGGCTGTAAGTATACATAAAATATCATGTGAACTTTTCCACTGTGAAACGTTTGCACAGATGCACAAAGACTGATAATTTAAGGATGAAAGAGTTTATAGATTCTTTCATTCTCTTCAAATATCTAAAGGAACCCAAGCCTTCCATGTGCAGAAACATCCATAGAGAAGCAATGCGTTTCCCTGGAATAAAAGAAATCTCAGTCCACTAGCTGTTTGCTTTTTTAGACACATTTTGTATGTCTAGAAGAGTCCTATGCTAGTAATTTGCTTAAAAAGTCCCACTATATGTGTATCCATAGGACTTCTCTCTCTAGGCAGAAATACACATTAAAAAAAAAGGAAAATAAGTAAAATGAATAAATGCTACCTACTAGAAACAAAAGTAAATTGTTTTATGTAATGGATCAATAGAAATACAACATGAATAGCTAAGTGGTGATAAAAACTAGTGCCATACCACTGAAGTAAATTTGCATTAAAAACTAGTTTTATCTAAACGATTAGCCAGGGAGAAAATATTTTGAAAAAAATAATCCAAATATCCAGAGGGAGCAAAGGTTTATTATACATAGGAACTTGAAGATTGGTCAGTCTACAATACAATTATATTTATTCCTTTGCATATTTTTATTTGTTTTGCCTTGCTTTCAGTCATCCTTGGGTGATTCTGTGAACACATTCCGGGCCTCAGTGAAGTCCACAAGTACTGTATGTACCTACAAGGTTTGCCACTACTGTTCTACCAAGTATCACAGGGTCAGAGCCTTAGTACTTTGAATCATTACCTTAACACATATCTAGAGCACACAGACCTGCTTGTGAGCAAGTCATTAAGTCTGCCATTAAAGTTAGTCATTAAATCAATTAATATATTGGTTCTTAAAGTAATACATATATGTGGATAAATCAAGTTGTTCCAAAAGTAGTGAAGGCTGAAAACTGGGGTTTCTTTAATGAGACATGTAGGTTATTATACTATCTTCAATACAGAAATGGCAATGATACCTTCCAGTACAAAGTAGGCAGGTCAGAATATTTTACTCCTTTAAGCTGTTAGGTTCCATGTAGGAAGCCACAGTCAGGGATATCAAATAGTATAAAAAACTTAAGGAGATGTTTTAACATCACTTACTGTTTACATTGCAGTTACATTTTGTCTCCTTCCTACAAACTTTTCTACTTATCTGATGTTACACCGAAATCTGAAAATCTGGTTTTTGTTTTTTTTGTTCTCATTGAACAAAACCAAATTGAAGATAAAAGAAACTGGTTGCAGTCCTACAAACCTTACTGGATAAGAACAGTTCCTCTGAAATCAACAGGACATTTTAGATGTTGAAGTGTTATAGGACAAGTGTCTCAGAGATGCTCTATATTTCTACATTTGCTTTAATGTTTCTCATCTCCTCACATCAACTAGCACAGGTTATCAGGTTCAAAACTGGAACAGCTATATGAAATCATAAGGTGTCTGACATAAAAAATGGTTAAACTAGACAGGTATAAACTCCCTTTCTGATTTTAAAACCTAAGGCTTTAGGTTTTAAAGGCTTTAGAGATTACTTAAAGAGTGAAATTTCCAAATGGCACAGAAATTTAATGCTGAGACTCCAACGTTTTTGGAACAGGCAAATCTCTTCATACCCGTTCACAAAATTAATTAACAAATTTATACTTATTTATTTGTTCTTTCTTGTTTTTATATTGTTCCTCCTTTTGTTATGGTAGGGCAGAGGAAAAGACATCATGTCTTCCCTATTCCCTAAAAAATTACTTTTGGAAAACAGATTTCTTTAGTAAAAAAGCTGTAGAGATTTCTGAATCTTCTTTGAATAAAATGGAAATAGGAATCTTTAACTTCACCTCCAAAGATGAACTGAAACTGGGAATTGTCGTCCCTGACATTTTATGAGGTTCTCTGAGTTTCCTTCAAGGACACAGGTGCTGTGCTCTGTCTCTGTTCTTATAAACAAAGAGATGGTTTTGCTCTCTCCTCCAATGGTGTGAAGAATTGTTATCTCTGAACTGTAAGCTATTCTATTCTATTCTATTCTATTCTATTCTATTCTATTCTATTCTATTCTATTCTATTCATGAAAAGCTCTGTATGATGGGCACAAAAATACTAGCCCAAGCATTTGAAATTGGGTAATTTTAATAAATCATATTAGCCTTCTGAAATATGGAGTCAAAGTTCATCTGTCACCACGGGGCACAACAATAGTGAATAGCTCTCAGTTTACATCCGTGACATCTCACAGCTGGGATCATTAGTATGCCTCAGTGTGCTTTGCAGCACCCCAAATTTATACGATGGAGCCTGTTGTACTGAAAACTTCTACCTAAAAAATCCAAGAACTCTCAACAAGGAAATCTCCTCATGGGTTTCTAAGCCGGTGGTGTACATTTGAAGTGTATGGACAGCTTGAAGTGATTTGGCCTCAGTGAGCTTCAGGACGATTTCTGGAGTTCAACCACCACTGAGCACAGGTGAAGCAGCAATATGGGGCAGCCATGTTTTTACATCCACAGCTTTATAACTTTTAAAACTGATCCCTAAAAATTTTCTTTAATATGTTATGCTTAACACTACTATTAAATTGCATAAACCAGTAAATTCTTTTTCCCTTGGGTATGTATTAACGACTTACTTTTTGCAAATAAGTGCATAAATATGATTAGCTTTTGCAAATTGCTCCTTATATTCTGTTACTGGTAAGTAATTTTTATAATTCTGCAGTGTAAACAGATGCTATTTTCCACTACATATTCAGCTGTAATGAGCTAATTCAATGTGTTAAAAACAACAAAAGATCTTCAAGAATGAGCTATTTGCTTCAATATTCCAACCTCCTTTGAAATCTATGTTGAAATCACCCATGATAGGAAGTTAGAAAATTACTGTAGAAACCCTGTTGCAAAAGAAGGGGTTTAGTTCATTTATTCAAACCCCAGCTGTGTTCCGTTACCTTCCTAACAGACGTGTTATCCATCATATTGATCCAAAAGTTATTTTTTGACCAGAGCTAATATGCTTCATTACTTTTCCTGTAACAAAACAATATTTGGGCACGAGTTTTACAACTGATTCAACATTCATGTTTATGAAATCATTATACACCAAAATCTAGAAACAATGAACCATGATATTTTCCTTGCCCTTTGGAAATGGCAAGGACCTCCTTGCTATGAAAGAGAGAAAAAAAACAAAACAAAAAGCAAACATGTTGAGTTTAGACTGTGTGGGTGAAATCCTGGCACCACTTAAGTCAACAGAAATGTAGACATTTACTTCACCCTGGACTGGCAATTGAAAGCAAGTGCAATACTTCATCTGGAAACAGTGTGAAGAATTTAAAGATGGATGGACAACCTTTGACTAAGCCAACAAAACCAAATGTACATTACAGAAACATATCAGATGAGAAAAAAAGTTTTGTTTTCATCATAAAAATGTATCATAATCAACTTTATTGGAAGTTGATTATGATATGAAATTGGAATATGCTAAATGCTTAGCCTCACCATAGCATTTGTTTGAGTAACTGCCTCACCTTGGTTGGCACCTTATACTAATACTCAGGTGCTACTTGTATCTCATGCATAAATATATGCTACAAAATAGTGAAAAATAAGAATTAAGAACACCAGAATAATTTATCTCAAACGTAAATGACTTGGTTTTTCTGCTCTTTTTTACTAGGTGTTACTTAACACTGCTAGAGTCAACCACGGGACTATTTTCCAATTTCTTTTATATCCTAGCAAACCTGTTTGAGAAAGGTAATTGTATGTATATATATAAATATTTATACAGTTACACACACAGCATGGGGAAGCTGCCATCTCACCAGAAGTACAATATTAGATGGAAAGCTTTCCAGTGTGGAGTACTCTTGAGAGATAGATATATATCCCCAGCAAACATCCAGCTATGAGACTCACAGTTTTGCCAGAGAGACATAATCCATTGTCCTTTTTCTAGTGGGTTGCAAATAATTTATGCAGCACTTTGTGGACAGATATAAAGACATAATGCATATCAGTAGGACCACATAATGATATCTAGGGAGTATAACATCACAAGAAGGCAGATAATCATTAGAACTCTCAGTCTCAACTGAACTTGTGAGATTATTTTTCCATTTTAGATAATTTCTTACTTTTGATCCCAGAGGTAGATTACATCTGAGTCCATCTCATAATAAAAATACAAAGAAAATGTAATAAAAATAAATAGAATAGCTCAATTTATCTCCCAAAGACTGTGCTTTATAGTATAATTAATTTCAAGAATGACCGTTATTTTGACACCAATGAACCTTAGATAGACCGAGAAAACAAGGACCCTGCCTTGAAAAGACCTTAAGGGTGTGAGTTCAGAAAATGGATTTGGAAGGGTAATAACAGACAGCAAGCATTGTGATTGTAAAAGAAAGGACTTGCAGGCGCAGGTTCCTATGATCTACCAAATTATGACAAATATTGCCAGTAAGTTATCTGCCTGAGGCAAATTAACTGGCCTGAGACAAGTCAGCATTCCCAGGGCATCTTCCTGGCTTTCAGAGTTAATGGCTGGAACCATGCCATCCCTATGCCCGTGCATGTCACTCTCCTCAGAGCCTTGTGAGGCCTCCACTCCTAGCTCTGGATGATGTGCCTCTGTGTGCCACCTACTCCACCAGCCACATCACAGAATTGAAATGGCCATAAGGTCGTAAGGGATCTGAAAGATCTTCTTTTTCCAGCAGCCCTGACGTGGCCAGGGACAACTTCCACCACACCAGATTATGCAAAATCCCATCCAGCTGGCCTGAACACTTCCAGGGATGGCCATCCACAACTTCTCTGTTCAAGCGCCTCATCACCCTCACAGTAAAGAATTTCTTTCTAATATCTGATCTAAACTTGAGTTGTCTCAGTTTAAAGCCATCCTTCCTAGTCCTGTCACTAAATGTCCTTGTAAATAATCCCTTCCCAGCTCCCTTTGTAGGCCCCCTTTAGGCACTAGAAGACTGCAGTAAGGTCCTTCCAGAGCCTTCTCTTCTCCAGACTGAACAGCCCTAACTCTGCCAGCCTGTCTTCACAGGAGAGGTGCTCCAGCCCACTTTCATAGCCCTCCTTTGGACTCACTCACTCCAGCAAGTCCACGTTCTTCTCCTGTTGGGGCTCCCAGAGCTGGATGCAGCACTCCAGGTGGGGTCTTACTGGCGCAGACAGAGGGGCAGAATCTCAACCCGCTGCCCACCCCTCTTTTGATGAAGCCCAGGATTCAGCTGTCTGCCTAGGCTACAAGTGCACATTAAAGGATCATGCTGAGCTCCTCATCCACCAGTATCCCAATTTTTCTGTATTCCTCGCAGGCTACCTGTCCTTCCTTCCATGCTGTAGGCTTCCTTTTTGTGTTTTGCATTCCAAATACAAACTAGGTATTACTTCCAGCTGAGTGGTTTAAGATGCATTAGCACCTTCAGGCTTACAGAAGATAAATCTAACAGGTTACTTTAGGCAGACAACTGGCCAGGAATAAAATTGGGAGCTTTCAGGCTAAGCCAAAGGGTTGGCTATTCCAAATACGGTAGGAGGACGAGCAGTTACCTGCTAATGGTGGATTAACTCTATAGCCAAAGCGTTTATTCAGTCACATGCAAACATCTTTCAGTAAATCAAACAGGTCTATGACTTACATTCAGGATTATGGGCACAACCCCCCCCTAATATTTTACAGGAGAGAGCCTCTACCTCCTTTATCAGATCAGACAGACCACATCATTGGTCCTGCATATTACAACAAGAGGCAGCAACAGAATTTAAGCTCTATGTTTGCAGAAAATATGCAGATGTGGCACTTGGGGACACAGTTTAGTTGGACTTGATAGTCTTTGAGGTCTTTTCCAGCCTCAATGATTCCAGGATTCCATGATAATACATCTGAATGTGTAGTTATTTACAGTGAAAGAATTTCAGAAAATGACTTGATGTTAATGATAAAATCATCATCCTGCTTATTTATCCTTTGGTGCTAATAAAAGAGAATTATGCTTTTCCCCAGCCAAAGGTCCTCAAGGGCCAACCCATCACTTATTGGTTACAAGTTATCATCACATACCAGGTTGAAAATGTACCTTTGCACACACCAAAACAGCTTGCAGTGAAACATCAGGAGCCCCTGCCTTGTCCTAAATGTAATTCATGTTCTATTAACAACACACTGAAATGAAATGAGCTGCTGTTACCCAGTCAGCCAAGGAAAATCCTGCTTCATAGCCACAGTCCAAACCCCTCAGTTTGCTGTGACTATAGACACTCAATTAAAAATGCATATTTAGAATTGGTGGGACCATTTTATAGAAAAAAAAAAAAGCCTGCAAAATGCACAGATTCTTATGACCGCGACAATCAGTTTCAATACTTGAATTAAAATTCATAGTCCAATTACTCTAAGTTGCTATACCTCCTCGCTGAGAATCGATCTCTTACTATTCATGTCAGGAGCAGCCATAACAAATCGCCAGCATGAGGACATCAGTAGGGCTGGGGGAAAGGAGGGTAAATACTTTTGGCCTTTACGTTCCTGTTCAGGGAATACAGAAATCTACATCTTTTGGATACAAGTAGACTTTCTGAGAAAGATGATGTACAATCCTTGCTAATTTTGAAAATCCAGATTTAAATCGGTTACCCATTTAAACTGTTCTAGAACTGCCTCTCTCATTATTCCTTATTGCAACTACCAGAAAAAGGCTGTTAGAATTCAGCCTCTTTAGCTTTTGTATAGGTTTTATTAGTGAGTAAGGAAAAAAATATTAATTAAGGCTGACTTTGGAGAAGATCAGAATCCTAAGTAACCCCAGCTGAAGAATGTCTGGATAACAAACCTCCTCCCAGTTCAAACAAAGGAAAAAAGACTTGCACTGGCCAGGGCCATGTATTTCAAAATTCTGTCTTCAAGTCTTTGTACTCTCTGGACTTGGACATATTTTCCTTGGGATAACTTTTTCTCAGGTTTCAACCAATATCTTTATGATCATTCAGCATTAATAGCTCCTGGATAGGTCTAACTGCTGTTTACTTTGCCACCTGAAACATTTCTCAAATCACCCCCTTCTGTCACTACATCCCAAATGTTAATCATGAACTATGACAGACTCAGAGTCTCCTTTTTTTCCACATATTGATCTCCTGCTCTGCATCATTGCACTCATTACTCAATACTGTTTATTTGTTTCTTCTATATAGCTCATTCTCCCTCTTGCATATCTTAGAGCAACACACCTCAGTGTCTGGACCAGAACCTTTGTTTTCTCACTGCAGTCCCTGGCTCCTTGTGATCCCTACTGCTGAATGCCACTAAAGCTGCAGCTTTCTTCTTCTGAATGTGTCCTCTCCTTATTTCTTGCCTTTTTTTTGGTGGCAGCACCACCTCCAACAGCACTGATTTAGCACAGGAGAAACTAATAAGCCTACAAATACCCCAGGCTTCTCCCCGTGTCCTCTCCCTGTGTCTTATGCCTCGCTGGCTTACCGTGCTAGTAAGGCCTGTCACCAATCAGGACATGGAGCTCAGACTCTAGAAGAATAGCCAAAATATTTCTACACCATTTTTACATATACATGATGCACATTTTCTTAGCTCTCTTGTGAAGGAAGTTTCATTCTTACAGCCTTTTCAAGCACTGAAGAGATACAGATTAGGTATGTCAAATAATTTTGGAATAAAAATTCCTTGCCCCTGAGAATTACACAAAAGAAATTACTGTTAAATGCATTAAAAAATCTTCATTCTTCCAGTGTCCAAAATGTTAATTATTTCCATATACTCCATGTTTTTTGACACCTTCAGACATTCTTACTCATTAATTGCTACTTCTCAGAATGTGTTTACATTAGAAATTTACTTTATTACAACTGTTTATCCCTACATATGACTCTGGTATGAAAACCATGCTAGAGAATAAATTGAAGAATTACAGGTAACTTGTGATGCTCCATTTGGCTAGAATTGTGTTAGTGAAAACCCATTAAAAATCTCTATTCAATAACAAAAAAATAATTTTCTGTCCTGTCATTATAACAAGTGATAAGAGTCTTTGAAAAGGTAATGTAGATTGATGTACCTGTAAAATAAAAATTATGCCATATGCTCAGATTAATTACTAAACCATAAAAATAAATAGATTGTCATTTTGGAAGAACAACTTCTATGCAAGTAATGAAGTTCTGTATTGGCAAACAAGGTATTCAAGCATATAGAGTAAAAGGACTGAGGATCACTGATTATTTGATTTGCAATTTAGTGCTTTTATCATCAATTTAAAAAGAAACAAAACAACTGAGCAAATATCCCATAGTTTTAAAATTACTGCATATACAATTGGCTTATTGAATTATGAGATTTAGACATGTTTTGTATTGGTGCATAGACTAAGGTGAGAGATAATAATGCTGAAGTGTCTGCAGCTAATGAAAACATAACAGCTTCTATTGGGTGGCATGGCTGACAGCAAAAAAGCAATATATCACTGTCCTGAAAATGACCAGCAGGAATAGGAAAATGAGCTATTGCTAATTAAACATTTTATGTAAAAACACGATTGCTAATCAAATCTTTATTACCCCACACTGTCACATTCTTTCTTCTTAATTTACACTTCATCCTGTAATCCTTGAAGTACCAGCTTTATAGTTGTCTTATAGGTTGTGGTTTTTTGACATGTGAAAGGATTAACTTGTGACTGATTATTTAGAGAAGATACCTAAAATAAAATAGTGACTATACATGAAAAAAGAATAGTACAATGAAACGACATCTGGTCATTCTGATAGCTAATTAAAAGTCATATTTAAATTACTAGCAAAACATAAGGTACTTCCTCAAGCTGAAATTTCATCTTTCTTGTGACATCTGAAAAACACCTTTATTACAAGGAAAAAAATATTATTCAGTAATGACCACAATATAAGGAGAATTCATTAAAAAAAGGAATTATACCGTTAGATTTTAATTACTTAATTGCTATGAAATGTGCTATACAACAGTCATAGAAATTGGATACTGATGTTACCCTAACCAAATATTAGGAAAATTAAAAGCCAACAAAATAGCTTTTTCAAAAATTCTGGGCTAGCATATAATATTAAATTTCTACTAATGAAGTACCACATAACAACTCTATTTTTAATTTAAATAGTTATAATAATTGCAATATTTGTACAATAAAGTGAAAAAGAACATAAGATATTTGAAATAGAAAAGTATTCTTCTTCTATCATGTAGGGAAAGATCAATTGAACTTATTATTTTTGTCAAAGAAATAAAAAAGTCAAAGCAAGCACTGACAATTTCAATATTCTAAATGTAAATTAAAATACTTCAGACAAAAGGCTTGAAGGCAAGTGATTCTCCCACCAAGGGATGATTTTCACTTGTCTCCAGGTGTAACATTATGTGCACTGATGGGCTGATCAACAGAACAGAACTTCTCCCCAGCTGTAATCAGGAGTGATTGATGGTTGGGACAAAAAAGTTGATTATCATGACAAGTCCGCTGATGCAGAGAAAATAGGCTATGCTGGGGAAAGAATAAAACCTGTTCACAGACTACCTTATAAAATCTCCTTTCTAAGGGATAAAAAGAAACATTTATACCCATCAAAAACTGCTAACATAAATTAATTCAGTACATTTGCTATGCATTTGTGTCTAAAGTTATCCCACCACAACACAATGAGACCTATCTAAATACCAAACAGAATAAATCCTTGTATTTTTAAAATCATACTTTGAGATCACCTCATAAAACAATCATATATATGAAAGTACCTGTACAGTCTACCAGTAGACCATTACCTCAGTTTAAATACATGATTTGAATTCATAATTCAGATTTTAACATCTGTGGGGGAGTTAGGTGTAAGTGCCATATTGATTTCTTTGCTGCAAAGAAGTCAGTCCCTTTTAACCATGTAAAACCTTGAAAGACTTCACTTTCAATTGAGCTAAAAAAAAAAAAAACGCACAAGTGTGGGCAATACACCCTCAAAAGTATAGTTCAAATGTGTGTTTTTTTCTTCCAATATGAAGCTTGTAAAAGGAGTTATTGGGTCGCACTTCCATTCCTTCAGAGGATAAGGCTCCCAGCTGTTAGCTGTGATGTACATAAGTAAACAGAATAGCAATATCTCCAGAGACTGTAAAAGACATGAGAGGAGTGATAAAAGAACTCAGGAGCTGAAAAAGTCAGGCCTGAAGGTTCTGAAGTGGAATTTGTTTACATCAGGGGCAGTTGTGTTTAATAGCAATTCTTTCAAAAGGAAACATTATATTTGCTCCAAGAAGAGGCTGCACAGATATAGTGGAGAAGAATATATTACAGGTACCTATGGGAGTGCAAATTTACTGACCAAAAAGAGAAAAAAAGGTGTCCAGAGTCTGTGTAACATTACTTGGAAAGATTTTATGGGTGATGGAAGAGAGTATCATCAACCAAAGCCAAGTATAAGCACTACTAAGCACTACTTTACTCTTAATGCATTTTTAGAAGAAATTATTGGGGCGGGGAATTGATAAAAAATATGATTTGCTGCACATTTTCTTCACTTACTCTTTCTCTATCTCAGACTGACATACACCCCTGTCTGTTTATCTTTGGTTCTTTTTTATGTCCTTATTGGTGCCTGAGAAAGTGAACCAGGAGTCACTGCTAGGTAACTGGAAGAGACAATGTTTTGCCACTTTTACAGTGAAATCTGTTATTTGCACCTACTATTAATAATCCAGAATCTCAGATTCTCTACTATATGAATTCTTATTTTTAAAAATAAATGTGGAAGTAAGAACTTAAAACTGACCAAAAAAAAAAAGCTAGATGAAGATGGCACAACAAAGAGTTTAAAATTTTTCTTTCCTTTGAAGTGAGGACTTGCTTATGGAAAGTGGTTTCTGTAAAAACTCCCCAGCACATTTATTCTTAAATTTCAACGGCTTGTTAGAGTTGACTGACTTTGCATGTTAACTGAAGAAGCTGACAGGAAAAAAAACTGCCTCAAACACAAGTAAGTGTAGGGCAAAAAGTGAAGAGATTTCTCTCCTTGGAGCTTAAACAGGCAGATTTTCCCATGAATGTCCCAATACAGAACTGGGAGACTTCCTTTCCCCTCTTTTATACTATCTTTTCCCCTGTCTACACCAATTCCCTCACATATAAAATGTTATTTTTCAATGTACAGTTAAGAAAATACTAAGCGTTGTCTTCTTTCCCACAATTACAGCCAGAAACTTCAAAGAAGTTCTGGTTAGCCTCTACCTGCCAAGCCTGAGCAATTTAATTTCATTCACATATTCCTCCACCCTCCTCCAGGCACAAAATCTTTCTGACTCTGTTGTAACCCAAAGAATGAACAGGACCAAATCCATTAAAACAACTGGAAACACATTGTAATTTGCCTGGAAGACATCTCAGTGAGTAACAGATAGTCCACTGAAGGCAGATTTTGGAACATTAGGACCTATGAGACCATTTAGGCCTGCATGCTGCCTCCCAGCATAATTTTCTGATACATTCTTATACATTAATTTAATCATTTCTGAGAGAAAGGAAATTTCTGACAGTAACACACACAGATGTGGAAGGAGGTTGCTTTTATTTCAGACTTTCTGTCTTATTAACTGTTATCACCTCTGCCTTTCCTTCACCTCTTTACATTTCTGAGATCCACGCCCACCTAAAGTTAAAAGTTGGCCTCAAAAGTGCAAATACTGCAACTGTTCTCTTCAGTGCCACAAG
The DNA here is from genome assembly GCA_013399835.1 of Leptocoma aspasia. Classification (NCBI taxonomy): domain Eukaryota; kingdom Metazoa; phylum Chordata; class Aves; order Passeriformes; family Nectariniidae; genus Leptocoma; species Leptocoma aspasia. Next base: position 1,641,878 of record VXAX01003646.1, read on the forward strand.
CAGAAACCTTTTCAACTAATTTGTCTTCATATTCTACAGTCAGAATACAGGTCATTAATCTGTTGCAATTTATAAACAGGACTATCAGAGAGAGCAATTGCCTATTCACGTATCATTTCTGGCAAACTCTAGTAATTTAAAAGAGATGTCAAACGTTCTGCACAATTGACTTGTTTTATCAAAATAAGTGAGAGCTTTGAAAATGAAATAACCTAATAGGATGAATAGAGGCAGGAAGCAAGAGCTGCCAAATGAAAATAAAAAAAATGCAAGTTTGACATAATCTAAGTCCTACACAGTAACACCTGATGATCAGCTGAATGTTTTAATCTCTCCAGGATCATGTTCCTATAGTGACTCTGATATTCAGCAGACATAGACATTAGACATTTCTCCTCAACCCTGCTTGTTCAGGAACCAGGCAGCTGAAAGCACTAGATTTTCCCTTCTCCTGGATATATAGAATAGTTTAGATTAGAAAAGACCTTTAAGATTGTCGAGTCCAGCTGTTAACACACCATTGCCAAGTTCCCAAGTACAACTTCTACCCACCTTTACCTTGAAGGATGGTGACCCAACCACTTTCCTTGGGAACCCGTTCCAGTTCATTTAGACACTCACTCTTCTACTAGCACTGCTGAATGTGGCTAGACAGCGAATTTTGAGAGGAAAGTGTAAGTCTTGTACCATGAATACAGTGGACACCAAGGCACTCCATCTCTCCCCACCTGCAACTGCCTAAGCAAAACAGCTGACACTGAAAATGTTCTTTCTTAAAGCTCAGTCACTTAAAACCTTCTTCTTTCCTACTGCCTTCTGGACCTCAGGCAATGTCCCTGTGGGCCTGATACCCCCAGGCAGCTCCATGTTCTAGGACAGTACAGATTTTCTAGACAAAATAGGTTACCTTCATTAAAAGAGAGGAGATAAGGGCAAAGATTATTGAGAGTTTGTGTAGTGAGTTTGTCTAGCAAACTCCACAGCTTGAGCAACACACAGAGACCACTCAGAGCAGTTACTGAGGGTCATGCAGAATATTTAGATTGCTACCAATGCCTAAGAGGCAAAGAAATAGTCAGAGCCTTATGACATCAGTCAGAGGACTCAGTTCAACTGGAACTTTGGAGGGAGTACCAAAAGTACTCCAAAAGTTCCCTGGAGTTCAAACATCAAAAGTACTTCAAAGCTAAACAAGGTACTCTGTCAGATATGAATAATTTCTGCTTCTAGGATGTATAGATTCATAAAAGTGCTGTATAGAAAGTGAAAATTATGGGAAAAGTACTTTATACAACAAAAATAAATTATTTCTATTTTCTACTTAAGCATTTTAGAAATGCTTTAAGAAACTGGAGGTTATGTGAAAATTTATTACTACTCTTTAATTCAGATCATTCTGGATTTCATAATCTATAAATTAAGTTACTTATTCCCTACATGAAAAAGGTAACATATAAGCAAATAAGGATTATTTTCTTTCAAAATAAATATCTAGAAATGAAAATAAAAATAATTTTAAAAGTTTAAATGTTCTAGTATGGGAAAGACCAGAGTTACACAGGATCTGACTGCAATTCATATTACAATCTTTAAAACTGTGATCTAGGAAAGAGGAGGTAATGCTTCTAAAATATCCAGGCTAAGCCTATAAAAACAGACTGCACTGAACATCATACGGGGCAGAGGATATACCAGGTTGTTTTCCAAAAGTCTTCATGTAAGCAATGGAAATGCAAAATATTCAGTGCTACTTGGTTAGACTATTGGAATGCCAAAAAATCAAGTAATTAAATACTTTGTTAGGAATTCTTTACGGTTTCTATATATTATTGATGCAAATGCCAGATATCCCATAGAAATCTCCACACTGATCATTTTCTGTGATTACTTGCTACTTTTTCCAGTGAATACCACAGACCAGTACCTCTGGAAAAATATCCACTTTGAGTGTATTTCCATTCTGACTCATATTCTGATCTCAAATAAATAGCATGTGCAATTCTGTAACTGGAATCAGTATTTGTTTCTCCTTACTTTAACTCCATAGTACAGGAAAGAAGGTGCATTATTAGAAAGAAATAGCATATATAGAGACAGTTACACAAATATATAAATTATATATATATACATGAATAAGTGAAATCTGGATGAACTTTTATCCTTGTTGAGGTACAACTGCTGCAATCAATACTGTACTCTCATATAGTAATACTGATGTTAAGGGGATGCTGAGCATCTGTAAATATTTACACAAAAGAATTTTCCTTAAAGAACCAGGCTGATAAATTCATATAACACAGGCACATTGGTTTGGAAAGGCAAAAAATAAAATGCCCCAAGATAATAAATCAATCAATCAATCAATCAATCAATCAAAGTGCTTGATCGCTAATAATACCTGCCAAAAGTGACTTTGCTTAAAAAAGCTGGGCACTACAATTCAAGCAGAAATTATTTGGTTTATACCAAACCAGGCTTCTAAATCTCTAGCTTAATTGTAAATCTGAATCTAACCCATAATTGGAAGTGCAACAAAACATGCAAAGAATAAGACCCTGTGGTTATAGCCACAAACAGAATAGGGATTGAAGCAAATAGCACTGATTGCTTCAAATACCATTTAAGCATATCTCTGCAAATTGAACAACAACAGATTTCAAATCAGAAGGGTGAAATGCTAAATAACTTCTAGCCTGTACCAGGCTTTCCTGGTTCTTAATGAACCAATATTTTAAAGTTCCCCTCTCTTTGCAAAACAGAGGTTACCATTAAAGTGAGATTGTCACTGGGCATGGATGAGGAAATCTCTGTTATATCTTCCAAACTATATATAGAAAAAGATTCGTAAATTAGTCAAGCAAGATGTCATATAATCTCTCTCTCACGTGTGGGATTACACTCACCATCTCTTTTCCAGCCTCAGAAACAGGTGCCTAATTTGTGAATACTCTCTGCCAACAAGCATGCCTCAAATGTCCACACATTTCCTTCCAGAACTTCACTAACATTACAGTTAAAATTGTTTCACTAAGCCGTCCAATAAAAAAATCTCTTAAATCAAATTAATCTGAAGAATTCTTCAAATTTATTTATCTATCAAAACCAAGGAAGACAAGGATCAATTGGTCACTAAACTCCTATTAACTCCCTTTCAGATATGGAAAGCCAACTATGTTTTCCTGGTCTGTTTTGCTGTACATCTATCCACTTCTTTCTGCTCTCCCTAGCTGAGTGAATTTTTTTCACGTCTTGCCATTCCAGTGGATGCATTCTAAATTCTGCAAGTAATTATGTTTGGTTGGAATGTGATGACCACTGTTATAAACAATTCTTCACCTGAGGCATTGCCAATTTCAACTCATAGATTCATAAAATAGTTTGAGTTGAAAGACACCTTCTAAAGGTCATCTAGTTTAGCACCTCTGCAAGAAGCAGTGATATCTTGAACTAGATTGGGCTGTGCGGAGGTCAGTTCAACCTGACCTTGGATATTTCCAGGTATAGGGCATCCACCTCTTTGGAAAACCCGTTCCAGTGTTCTATAACCCCCATTGTAATAAACTTATTTTTTACGTCCAATATAATTGACCCTCCTTCAGTTTAAAACCATTACCTCTTGTCCAAAAGTTTGTTCCCATCTTTCCTCTAATTTCTGAAAGGCCACAGTGATCCCTACTGCATTCCCTTCTTCAGACTGAACAACTCCAACTCTCTCAGCTTTTCATCACAGGAGAGGGGTTCAAGCCCACTGATCATCTTGGTGTCCCTCCCTTGGGCATGCTCCAACAGGTCCATGTCTTTCCTGGGCTGAGGATCCCCGTGCTGGATGCTGGAGTGCTCAAGGCTGGGTCTCACAAGAGTGAAGCAGAGGAGGATCCCCTCCCCTGACCTGCTGCCCACATCACATTGGATGCAGATCAAGGCCTGTTTGGCTTTCTGGCTGCAGGTGCGTATCGTTGGGTCATGTCCAGCCTCTCATCCACAAGCACCCCCAGTCCTTGGTAGGGCTGCTCTTGAATATTTGCTGTGGAACACTTACTTTTTGATAAATCTCATATTTGGGGGAAAAAAATTATCATAGGATTAGTTGGGTGTGCTGGGTTTTTTTTTCCTGCATTAGCCATCATATTTGGATTATGATTCATAATCCCATTAAGCCCAACATTTACTCATTTTAGTACTTGTACATTTACTTTTTCCAGTCTAAGCACAATAGTTCATGCTTTTATTTACTGCACTTGTCAGAATTCCAGACTGTTTTCTCCAACTGGAGATAATTTTGGACCAAGATCTGGAACTTACCACCATCCATCAAGAGCCTGCCACCCTTCATCTAGATGTCATCCACAAAACTGGCATGTGTACACTATTCTGTCAGGCACATTGCTAATGAAAAATTAGAGTAACAGTAAGCATGGAAGAGACTCTTGTAGATCCTGTCTTGTTGTGACTTTTTGTTTTGACAGAAAACCATCAGGAGCTACTCTCACTGCAGCTCTTCATTCTGTTGTGCGACCAACTTTTAATAATTTCACCTGGACCATATTCCCCTACTTACTTTACAGGACTCTCACACAGGACTGTATAAACCCTTGTTAAAGCCAAAATATGTCACATCTATTTATTCCCTATTATCCATTCGGCCAATTACCCTGTCAAAGGAAAAAATTTGATTCATTTGACATGATTTGTTCTTGACAAATTCATGTTGACTGTTTATTATCACCTTATTATACCCTAGGCCCTTACAAGTTAATAGATTAATCTTTTGTTCTAGATATCAAGCATAGCCTAAATAGGATGTTAATCCTCTGGTCCTGCTTTTTTCCCCACAAAAGTTAGACTCATAGTAAAATACTGAAGAGTTATATTGCATCCTTATCCTCAAAAAAATCCTTCACTGTTGTTTTAATGGAAGACCACCTTTTGAATCCTGACAAATTTCTACAGTGGAACAATGCATCAATTTGGTGACACCTTTGTTCCATAGAGATGGAGAAAAATAAGGTAAAAAAGCCAACAAATAAGTACTGATGAACATCCCTGGTTTGCAGGGAAATATTACTACTGTTGCTATTTAAGTCAAATAATAATTTCTGGCTCATATAATTGGAAATATTTTTTAAGCGTATCATAACAGAATTCAAGTCCCGTGAACACAACAGAATGCTGCCCAACCTTTCTCTAAAGGCAAACTGGGTCATCACTCAGCCATCTCATTAAATGAGAGGGAAGAAAAAAGTAATCCCTTTGCAAAAAATTGACCTTGTTGACAGATAATGATAACTATATAACTTCATCAAATAATCTCATGGCCAAAGGAAGATCAAATAGTCAAGGCAGAAAAATTTGGTAAGTGCTTTTGTTTTCTTTTTTTTTTCCCAGGCTGTAAGCAGAAAATTTACTCTTGCAGCGACCTATAGGCACCTGAATTATCCTACTGAAGTTGGCTGGACCACATTTTGCAGATACTTTTAGATCTTAGAGATACAGACTTAATGTTTGCTACAAAGCAAGCATTTACTGGTGCAATAGCTCTCAGCAGCTGCCAGCATCTAGAGTGGCAACATAGGCACTTGCAGCTAAGCATATATTTAAACGTTTCACCCTAGATTGAATGCACAATGTGAGTCTAAATGATATACTAGATTTCTCTGAAAAAAAAAAAATTGCTTGAAATGGACTCCACAAAACCTGCCTTTGCTGTCCTAATGCTTTTGCTCAGCATGGAGAGGGTTAGGTTATTTGCATATTCCTCCCTTCCCTTGTATGAGATTTATTTAAAAAAAATACTGAACACACAGCTGTCATGAAGATTTATAGATAACTCCTTTACAAAGAAGCTAAATGATTTTAGACTATTGTACTGTGTTTTCTCATCTTTTTTAAATGTGATTTTCATACCATGTAACCAGAAAAAAAAGCTCTGCTGCTCTTAAAGAAGTCTCCATCTAAAGGGAGAAAATTTTGTATTTTATGTAAAAAAGAAAAATCCCACAGACCAGTTTTATTGTAAACATTTTCATAATATTGTTGTGTAGCAGGCAAATGGAATTTCTATTCATTACTCTCTGATAAAACCTATCTCCCACATCTAAAAATAGAGACCTATTGGTAGAATAGACACAAAGCCTAGGTTCCTAGACAGAAAAGTTATTTATTGCTGTTATGGATTTAAATTGTGTTCAACAAAATATGATGAAAATGAAAGGTAGGTATATTGAGTAAATGAAAACTTTTTCATGATAATAGGAGAAAGAATTACAATGTGTGTGCTTGCCATTCATAGTAGAGTTATCAAAAAATGATAGCTAACAGCTCGTTTTCTTCAAAGCATTTTTTTAAAATCCCAATATTAAATCTTTAGTTTACCACATTTTTCCTCCAAACACAGGTGGACATTTCAAAATTACCTAAGCAACAGAGGAAATAGCTCTACCTATTCCCATCACGTTGTAGGAAAACATTTCTAAACTGCAGTGGAACTCTGGCTACAAATTATTTTTTGAACACCTCAGCAGAGCACTTTGTGATTTTCAGCAGTAATAACTGTAAGCACTGGAATGAGAAGACACCATCATAAAGATATCCACGAATTGCCTCTCTGTGGTAGTGAAAAGGGGGAGAGATGTCATTCCAGGTTAATCAATGGGTGGATTTTGGATCGTAATCTCTCCATCAATCAACACTGTGGTTGCTTTAAAACTTAGGTGAATATTAAAAGTGGAAAATGAAACATACTCATCAAGAAGGTCTACACATTTGGTAGAGATAATATTGATCTATTAGAGAGAGGGGAGCATTAAAACCTTCTGAACAGTGTTGGCCCTTTGGGTTCAAGCCTCCAACACCTGAAGGTGTGAAGGGACAGATAAATATCAGCTAATCTCCCAAGAGTTTTCTGTGAACAGCTTAAATTAATAGATGTCTTCTGAAATCAGTTTTCTGAACACTGTAGGTAGCTCTGAAAATAGCCTCTGCTTCTTCTCTCTCTCTTCTTCAGAATCCTTTCTAAGAGCAGCAGAAAAGGAACAGTATGGGACCAGCGTAGTCCTCAGTAAAAAGTATCAGTGTCCACTGATGCTTTGTTTCTGTGTAGGATTTTTACTTCAAACATTTTATTCTGGAAAATGCCTAGATCTTCTCAGCTGGAAAATTTTCCACTCCACTTATCAATACAAGTTGTGGAACTGCTAATGACTGAGTAACTTTACTGATATGTTCATCTTGTCTTTTGTCTAGACCTTTTTGAAGACAAACAAATGGTATATCCTCTTTGAAACGAGGTGTTTCACTCTGGTATGTAACACTGAAGTATTTAATCTCTCAGCTATATACTGTGTCTGGTTCAGTGGGACATGCATTTTCCTGGGACAAGGCTGAAAATTTTGAGTGATAAATTGGGCTGCTCAGTTGGTAAGATCCACTCTGGCCCAGAAGTCTCCATCATCCTCTCCTCATGAATGACTCAGTATCCAGAGTCCTAATTTTGGCATCTGGTTTCTAATAGAAGAGCCTAATTTAACTCTTCTATTTTTATCTTGAGGGACATGACAGTTCCAGAGAGTGTAGTGCCCTTCCTTCCACCACTTTTGAGAATTATGCCAGTGCTATAAGAGAAGGTGTCCATTCAGTAAATGAACTAAGTAACCTGGAGTCATCAGTAAAATTAAATATGTGATGCTGACTGGTCCGGAAATTGTGACTGAGATATTTTTGAAATTATTTGCAAGGGATAAAAAGCTGAGGGGAATGAAAAGAGCTACAATATTTTCACCCCCAGATGGAAAATCCCTAAAATTAGGCTTCAAAGTTCAATTTAAGCTTTTGACAAGCTCATGGTTTTGATAATAGTCAATAAACTAAAAATAGTACAAACTGTATATAAATAGCTGCCTTTAAAGAGGCAGGAGTACACAAGAATTATTTCACTTCTTCCTATGACTACAATTAGGAAGGAACCCTGTGGACACTTTTGGGTTTGACCTCACTCCAAGTTAAAACATTTTTATTCTGGCAGAAGTAACTTCCATATTTAAATTATGTAGTCAACTAAAGACAGGGGAAGATTAGTTCCCACTAGCAATGCCTCTGTGAAGAAACTCCCTGAAGAGCCTAGAATAGCAGAAAAAAAAGACATTGTACTATGTCAGGTGTGGTCTGCATACACAGTGATTCTGAGAAGGAAATAGAAGGGCTAAAAGCTAAGAGGTTTTTCTGTGACACAACAGGTATTACTTGGCAAGGAGCACCACAGCACAGCTGCCTTGGGTAATTTTGGGGGACAAGTTTCCTCGGTGTATTAGAGAGCATCTCCAGTTCAGCTTGTTCTGCTTCGTTGCAAGGTAGGAGCCAACTGAAAGCGCACATAACCAGGACTGGTAGAAGAATTAGGATCCAGCAAATATACCAGACTTATTAGCAGTAATGGATCAGTCAATTTTTTCCTATTTACACTCAGTGCAGCACAACTGAAGTTGATGAGCTTACAGGGATATATTGGCAGGGAAAAATCTGGCTGGGTGTATAAACACTACCAAGCCACTGTTTTTATTTGAAACGTCCTACAGCCTTTTCATCTGCTGAGCGACTAACTGAAATCACAACGTTTCATTTAGGCTCAATTTCGGAAAATTATGGCACATCCTAGAAGATAAGTACATATTTCTAACCTGATACAAAATGATCGACTTACATCAGAATTGAATCTCAGCTGGCAAATGTTGCATGATATGATTTGCTTTCTTCGATGAGGAAGAGGAACACCAAATGTATGATTTATTACAGCTTTTTGAATTGGGTCCATCTGTGAAGAGAGAAGAACAAAAATAAAAAGCTTTTGCTGTTCCACTGTGTGCTATGTTATCTAAAATCTCAAAACAGATTCTGCATCATGCCATCTAACAGAAAACTACTATTTTTCTTTGAAAATGAATATATCTTCTTCATGGAGTTATACAAAGAGATTATGCAGAAAGAAACAAAGAAAAATGTCATTAACTTTCTTGAAATACACATCTTTTGTTCAATTTTATATGCACGAATCTCCCTTTACTGAAGAAAGGTATAAGCTGTAAATGCTGAAGAGGTTTCCTATTCAAGCACCAATTTGTGATTTTTATATCAGAGAAAAGCTAGCTCAATAAATAAAACAAGAACAAACAAGAACACTTTAAATAAAATTACTAAGAAAAGGATTAATGAAAATGTGAAATAATATTATGTACATGTAATTTCAGAATAGCACACAATACCTCAGTATTATCAAATAATAATTATATCCCATGAACCAATAAATGAACCTCTTCCTTGAAACAACATCTACACAACTTATGAAAGACACAAATCTGCCAAGGATTATTTTCACAGTCATTTGGAAGAAACTATTTTGAATAAACTCTGCTTTAAGGATGAATTTGTACTTTTATGAAAAGGATTATTCTGAGATGACTTCTACCAGAACACTGATCTGATAGTGTCTGCAAGTCAGGGTCCCTATTAAAAAAAATGTGTGCCATTTTGGCGGAGAACTTCACAAAAAATACTCGAGGGACTTTTTTACCTGAAGGATTGAAATCACCTTCCCCAAATTCATTGAACAAAATGCTTCTTATTTCTTTTTCACAAAAAAACATTTCACAGATACTTTAAAAATCTGGTAATAGCTTTGCAGCAACTAGGTTAAGCCACTGATATTTTTTATCTTTAAATTGTTAAAAAAATCACATATTTTGACTAATTCTGATAACCAGTATTCACAGAGCATAATCTGTGTATGTCATGAAAAAGACTCCATCTTTCTCCATGCCCATGATTCACTATTTTCTAGTCTGTTGGCAAAGGGTTATTTGATAAATAAAGAATCAGAGTTTCTCCTTAGAGTAATCAATTATTCATGAAAGCTGTAATGGTAGACAGTCATAGCCTCTATTGCAGTGAATCCAGAACAGATCACTACAGAATTTCTGCACCACCTGACAGCTGTTCAGTGTCAAATATGAAATGGGTCTTTAAATTAATTCCTGTTGAAAAGAAAATAAGATGGTTAAAAAAAAATAAAACACACAGACACACACAAACCACACAAACAAACCAAGGAAGACAGCAGAGCTTTATAGAACGGCAGTGGTCTGGAAAAAATTCTCAGTTTGAGCATCTTCTTCAATTTGATGTGAAATACCTCATACATTTGTGTACTGACCAGCATAAAAGAACACCAATCCTACCTAGAAATGAGGGATGCCACTGTAACATAACCCCAAAATAACACTGATGACTAAGGGCAGAGTATATCAAGCTCTGAAAGACGACAGCAAGTTTGTAAGACTTTCTGCAGTGATCAAACCATACTCTAGGAGAACCCCTTTTACTGAGTTACATGATCTTGAAAAAGCCCACAATCCAAAAATACTATTATATAGACCAAAATGGACACCACTAAATAGGAAAGTAAATAAATTGCAACAGCTCTTCTTTTTTTGACTGCTCCACTGAGAGGTGAATTCTTATACCAGCAGAATCAATTGACGTGTATCTTTCTGTTTTTAACACTAAAGCATGACATGGTTTTAACTGATGCTAATTCTGTGCTGTTCAAGCTTGGAGAAATTCTGTTCCTCTTCCCACTGCAGGTCTAAAGCAATTAGGGAAACCTGAAGTTCAGATATATGGATAAGCCAGCACGGGGTAACAAGAAATTGTGCATTCTTTGATCCAGTGTAACTGTTTGGCTTCACATTAACCACAGCTGTGAGATTCTTTAGAGAGCTTCTTTGTTCACCTCCTCAAGTTATGGCACTGATCAGATAATGTGAGACAATGGCTTTCAGTGTTACCATGTTAATCTTTCCCACTATCACACAAGTGCCCATTATCTCACAATGACTTGAGAAAGCCAACAAAGAAGCGCTCTAAGGGTTAAATAAAAGGTACTGCCATGGTTCACAAGATGGGAAAGACTAATTTTTTTTTTAATAGGATTTACACATCTTCAGAGTAACTATTCTAACGCCAAATGAGGTTGGATTTCTGAGGCAACTGCTGCTTTCATATTGAGAATGAGACAAAATATTGTTTAGAATTAAAAAGATCATGAATATGTTGAATAGTTGCTCTATGTCATACTTAATTTTAATTTGGTCTCTTGGAAAAAATGTGTGGTTTCTTTCCTAATAAGACCACAGATTTTCTCTTATTTAGCTGCTGATACAGAAACCCATCAGGACCCTTCCCTTTGAGCTTTTAAAGATGTAGACTTCTAGGTATACAGCTACATGGCATTACTGTGAATAGGATGCTTTGTATTTGTGGCTCTAAATGAAGAAGTGTTCTGGATAGTTTTCAAATTAATTAAGAAAAACTGCTTCAAAATAATAATCCCTTCTCTGCCAGTTCATAGAATCATAGAATTGCTCAGGTTGGAAAGCACCTCATAGATCATCTATTTCCAACCCCCTGCCATGGGCAGGGACACATTCCACTAGACCAGATTGCTCAAAGCCCCATCCAGCCTGGCCTTGAACACTCCCAAGGATGGGAGAATTGTTCAAAGCATAGTTAACCTTTAAAACTTAGCACAAGATTCTAATAAAGTTGGGACAGAATGCTTGAGGAATATTTAACATTATTAGTTTTCCCTGGAGATGTTGTTTGGGAAACATCACCAATCCATAAATTCCAAATAAACATACAAAAGCATCAGATAAGCTTCCACAAATTTTATGCAGGAAATCTGAGAGGCAGCAGGATACTTAGGTGCAGCATGATAAGGACTCAGATCTCACAGATACTGGATGACAGAGAGGAGACCTGCCGAGAGCCAGAGGAATAGAGCTAGCTGATTGCAGAAAATAGAGAGCAAGAATTGCAGGGAAATACAAAAAGGGTAATAATATCATATAGCTGAGATAATCAGCAAGTGGTAAGATACTTTAAAGTATCTTCATGCACTTTGAGGCTTACTTAACATTACTTATTACACATAAAAATTTCATTTCAACTTATGTAAGTGGTATGCACTTTCAAAATAAAGGTTATCGTGATAAACTTTGATAAAATCTGCTTTTTATTCATTACTAGTGCTATTTTACAATTCTGGATTTCACTTCTTAGACAAAACTAATTTAATTTACTCTCATTTAAAGTGAAACACAGAGAAGTTTGCAATTCACATGAAAGATTATCATTCAGATGTCAAAGCTGTGCAGAAGACCAAGACTGGCAAGGTGTCCCTTTACTTTCTCTTGACAATATATTTGCACTGTAAGTTACAACACAGAGTTTGCTCTGAGAGCTGCACTGTGTTTGACTTGTCCGCCACCTTTTGGCTTTCTACTCTCCAGCACCAGGCATTCTCTACATGTCACACTTTTCCATGTGGTCAGTCTAGGGATAGCATAGTGCTCAAGGTTTACTGCAAACCATAGGATGACTATTAGATTGAGAAATGAAGATAAATATTTAAGTTAATTTGATTCATTTTTTGTTTCAATGCATGCACACCAATAACATTGTCTGTGTTTCAATTATTCATGCTGAAATTTGTGGCATGATGATATGATTCACATTCTTTGATCAAATACTGTACTCCCTTCCCAAAATCTTCAGGAACTTACCATACTTTAGGAAAATCCAGGCTTAAACCAAGGGCATGACAGAACTTGGCCCCTTACTGCTTATTCTTAGCTTTGACCTACCACTATAATTTGGTTTTGCTTGTTTTCAATTCAGTCTTGCCAGACCTATGATATTAGCTCTATTCCTTGTTCTTGTGCTTCCTATAGAGCATGAAAATGCTCTTGATTTTGTGGACTGAAGATGAAAGGAGTGGTTGTTGCATGAACTTTTCTGGAGGAAACACCTACCACAAAAGCACCAAGAAGTTGACCCAGGAGATCCCTTGTTATCCTACCTGCCTGGGACACTTCTCCAGATCAACAATAGCTGCTATCCTTGAAGGCTTTCTGTAGCCAAGTCTTCATCTCATTAAATGTTTAGTAAATACCTGTGTAATGCAGAACCTGGGACGGTATATTTTACATACAGACAAATCTCATCCTTTGGAAAGTAAATCTTACATATTTTCCACAAATAATTTCTAAGTGTTTTTGAATGCGCGTGCATGAGCTTGTGTGTGTGTGAAGAATTTTTTTATGCTGAAGCTGAAATTCAAACACCAAATTTCAAGAAATTTCAGTGTCGTCCTGAATTAAAAAAAAAATTTTAATATATATAATTTTTATTAGTTTATTTTATGTGATTTTGTATCCAAAGGCATAAGAATATGCCTAAGTTAAGAACAGCAACAAAGCAGGAGCAAAGGAAAGCATGCAAGTTTGATCCACAAAGGCTCAAATCACAAAACGGATATAAACCAAAAGGACTTATTTTTAAATTTTGTGTTAAAACCAAAAGGCATGATATGAGCATTTCAGATGCTTAAGGTTTGCAGTAAATTAATAGAAATTTACTAATGTCTATAAATAAAAGCATCCAGGTCAAAGGATAAGACGATGTGGATACCTAGAGCCTGTTCAGAGCATATTGTAGGCCTAAGGCAATCAAATAAGAAAGCATTTTTATCTGAAGACCAAAGAAATTAGCTGAAAAAGATTGACTCAGATCACTATAGTCTCATACTAAGTGAGCAGAAATACATGTCAGGTCATTGAAGCTCTTAGGAAAAAATTGCTGTAGACCATTTTAGAAGTAATTTAAAAAAGAAAATTACCCACCAAAAGACTGACTTCCATTACTTGAACAGCTGAGTGAATTTAGTGACACAGGTACCACCACCTCCCAGAACCTCTTAAAATCCAGATCCTAGCATACTTGATAATAATTTTACAATTAATATTGTGCTTATTTGGCCTCAATTTGTACTTACTAATACATATATTTGTAGAAATCCAGATCAATGGCAAGAAACCATAGTATATATATAATTATATACATATAATTGTAATAATTATATACAATTACTCATAAAGAATTCCTTTAATGTTATTTTGATTGTAACATTTCACTGTGTTAGGGATGTAACATTGATAAAAAATAAAGATAACTCTGTGTGGGCTCCTTTCATTCATTCTGTTATGTACCAACAAACAGTGAAACTAAGAAGAGCATTAGAAACAGTTTAAATCCTGTATCAATCTTTGCCAAGCAAAAATCCCTAAATATCACATCCTCCAGGTCATACTTATTGCTCAACCTGACCCATTTTTAAAACTACACGATACATGCAGTTTTAACACCAACCAGTTCAAACATAAAACTGCCTACTTGATTATTATTGTGCCATACTTACAGAAACACAGAAAGGTTAAGCTATAAGAATGCTCCTCAACGGTGCAAAGTCACTGTCATTTATAGCTCAGGACTCTTAGAGCCTGCAATTTTCTCACAGCCTAATTTGACTATTTCGAATTGAAAACTGAGCAGCTCCTCTGATCTCAGTGGCATCAAGAATTCACAAACACTTCCTCTGCAATCATGCTGGTCAGTTGCAGAGATGCAGCAGTATTATATTAGATACACTATATTGTAATATTATTAGTTATGCAGAAAGTTAGATATTTTGGAGAACTCCTGGACTTTCAGACTTACATTAGCTGTATAGACTGCCCACATCATGGGCACTGTATAGCTGAGTGGGAGCTACTCCTTCTCCAAGAGATACTTGGCATCTACTGCAGTTGCATTTTCAAGCAGCACAAAGCATGTGCAACGGGTCTAAAACTTCCTGGAAACACATGAAGTACTGTGTGTCACACATTGCTGTTCATTTCTCTGTGCGCACAGCAATCCCGAAATACATTAAAAAAAAAAAAAATCTCTGTGCAGAACATGATGCTTTCCAGAAGTGTCAGACCTGTAACTTACAACCTACCTGACACCTTTTTAATATCCTGGTGACCATGTCAGAAACAGAACAGTTCAACAACAGCTCAGCGATTTGATCCTAAGTGTATCTGACATTCTACATTTCCATAAGAAATAAGTCTCATTGTTATGGTTGACACTCCAGGGCTATTTTTTTCCAAAACCACATTAATCTGTGAATAAGAATCTTATAAACTAACTAAAGAACACAATTCAAAAGGAATGATGGGAAAAGCCTAGTAAGCATAATTAAACACACACAAAAAAAAGGATGTTCAACAATATTTTGGTTTCATGTACGAATAAAACAATGTCAAAGAGTTAGAATACACATTCTAGATGTGCTACCATGCATGGCTTATCCTTTTACAGCTAATTTATTCAGTATTGCCCTAATAATTATGGTGAATAATTATGCAGAGTTGAACTCAGCACTATCCATCTTTTCCTAGTGTCTACCACTTGTGTTCTTATCAAAGAAAGAAGGTAGAATTAACCTGATGCTTTCCATGTACATAAACAGAAATATTGCTCATCCTTGTTAAATATAACATAATTTGTGTAAAATATCTGCACCAACTACAATAATGTGCAATATTTACAGGAAAATTACTTTTCTTTTAAAAAACTTTTCTATTAAAAAGAAAATTGATGTCAGTTCTCAAAGAATGCAACAGGTCACTCAAACAGTACTTCAGAATGGATTCCCAAAGTAAAGTTTTTATTGTTTTGTTGAAATACTGTGAAAGTGTTTGTCTTTTTTTTCCTAACGTAGCTATTTAATTGTAGCAGTTGTCTAGTCACCTTTCTCATGTGACTCTAGTATTTTTTCCTTTTTTGTTATTTTTTTTTTCTTGTAGATTTTTCCACATGCAAATGAGATGCTGAAGCAGCAGCAGTATTTCTGGCAAGCTACTTGAATATACAGAAACCAGTCAGAGCAAAAGGATTTGCATTCACAGTGGTATTGCACACAAATACTGTAACCACAGAGAGATTATGCAAATCCTTATACTCTGATTGTCTAATAATGGTTGTCAGTCAAAAGACAAGAATTTGCATATGCTAAGGCTAGTGAGAAATAATCACACAGTGATTATGCTAATCAAACACACTAAACAACATGTGAAGGACTGTCAAACTGGAACAAATCTGTGTATGTATGCTAAATACAGAAACACACGGTACCAAGAGAACATTAAGGTTGCAGATCAAGCCCTTAAAAACATGAAATGTCTATAAGCCTTAATTGGACACCTCTATGAATTTATATTTTTGAAATATGGTCACATCTTTTCCCCAAAAGGTTCTAGCTTTGTTCTGCTTAGAAGATGGACAGTGTTCACTTAATGAGCAACTCTTCAATGTTGTATTTTGTCCAAGAGGTTCAATGAATAACCCTAAACCTCATTGACTATATAAAGCTGAAACCTCACTCCAAATGGGAATTATCAGCCTATTCATTGGCTCTCCTACAGTCTTCGCTGGCCCAGGATGTGAATAGCTCACAAGTGTAATTAACTTACTTTGAAAATCTCTTTTTTAGATAAGAGATGGTATTTTCTCAGAAATAAGGAACAAAGATTGTACACCAGTTCCAGTTACTCAACTTAATATACCTGACAGTACTTACTATTATATTGCCTTTCCTATGTTCCCCACAGAGTTCCTGATTCCAGATTCATCTGTGAAGGGGCTACACAGACTAAACATAACATTACAACTGCAAGTTGGACTTACAACCCATAAAGTTGTCTGTGAAATGTTTGTGTTAAGCAACTTGCTTAACATCTCAGGGAACAACTCTCTGGAGTGGTATTCAACTGATTTCCTAAAATTACTTTAGTCCTATTTCATTCAAAATATGCTTTCTGGTTTATGCAACAAACAGAGCAAAAATACAATGGATAATAATTTTCTCAATTGTGCAACCATGACTGATTCTCAGTGTTTATCCAAAGGAAAATTCTACCAGACCTATAAAATTCCCAAAGAAGGGAAGATGAAAGGCAACCAAATGTGGCGTGTGTTTATCATACTGCTCAATTATCTAGTGGACAACTTTCAATACAACAATTGAACCATAAGAACAGACCAACATGAAACAGATCACCTCGAAAGTGAGAGAATTACTCATTCCAATTCTAGTAGGCATTTACAAAGTGGTGTGCAAAGAAAGGGTGGATTGCTTCTTTTATCTGCTCTCTTAAGTGAGCAGTGGCAGATGGTAAAAATATGATTAAACCCAAAACAACTGCTTAAAACAAAAAGACATAAATGTTATACTCCCCCTAAAGATACCTCTAAAGATACCAATAAAGACAAAAACCTAAGGTTCACAAACACCATTTGTTTTCTGAGACTCACCTAGAACAAAGCAAAAATTAGTTCATGAGAAAGGAATCCATTAAAAAAAAGTTAAGGGCATTTTCATGTTTGCTCTCAAGAGTTTGGAACAAAAGGTTGGCAGGCCTAACGTGGGTTGCACAACAAATTTCCCAATAGTATCATTTATATGTGAACGTATCTCAGAAAACTGTACCAAGTGTTATAACTGGTATTTAATAATAGTGAGTCTTTCTAATCACAACAACAATAAAAGCAGGATGTGTGCCAGACAGAGAACTGGCAGAGAGGCACTTGATTCACTCTTACAAGTGAATTGCTTACAAGTATCAGGGTGCAAAGTGGTCTCTGAAAACTACTACATGTTGACTGCATATGTATGCGTTTAAGGACTGAGAAAATAATTCTGCAATGCAAAGCTCCTGTTCATGCTGCTAAGCTTTTTTAGCCTATTTAAACAATTCTTATTTCCCATGTTTATTCTGTTCTATAACTGGAATGTTTAAGGAGATATATTCTTAACTTAAAAAAAATCATGGTATGCTTCAGACATTATTAAAATACTCTATCAAATCTATAATTTTATAGCAATACAACACATTTCAAAATCTTAGTTTGTTAAGATTTAACACTGGGAGAAGTTACAATTCTTAAGCCATACTTGTAGAATCAGAAAATAACAAACTAAAAGGGACCCCGACACATAATTTAATCCATACATCCCATCATAAAAGGAAAAAATTGTTAAGGGGACAGAATAATTTTATCCCAGGTTCTGGTAGTAATACTTGAGTGAGCAAGTATTTTCAGGAAGCAAAGGCTGAAATATAGCAGTTGAATGTTGGAATTTTCCAGAGTCTCATTTTATAATTGTTTCAGTGTAAAAAACTTCAACATTTCAATTAAAACATTTTACAAAGCTGCTGTGCTTGTTTATCCACTATAATTCTGACAACCCCTTACAATGGAGTAATTAGAAAATCACTGCATTTTCCTCTTGGCTTTTAGTAGAAGTCTGTCTTTCTTCAAAACCTGGTACAAGTACTTCACCTCAGGTGGAAGCAGAGATATTTGCCAGTATAATTATTTGACTACAGGCATGCCTCTGGTTTGTTTTCTTTTTTCCCCCACTCCCTTCTCTTGAAAGGAAGTTCTACTCTCCTTTTTGTGAAAATTCCAGGATATAAAACCATGTGACAAACTGTCATAATTGTGCCTCACATCTGGAGATTCCAGATAATTTTATTTAAATTAATTGCACCACCAGCCCTCAAAAGAGAAGAATAATGCTCCTCACACTCTTCACATATGGAAACTGAAGGGCTATAGTTTGCACATGCAGCTGAATACACCCTTATAATATGTAATGGTTAAGTATGAGGGTAAATTATATGCATGGCTATATTCATAACCCTCATAGAGATAACTTAGGAGCATTATATCTCCTTGTATGCAAATAATACTTCAACTTTGCTCAGATCATGGATTATGGACCACAGGAGAAGTCATTAACCTGCTTACTCCCTCCATAACACGATTAGCTCTAAAACCTCCCTGATTTCTTAACCAGGATAAGACTGAGTGTTCAGGATACTCACTTCCACTAAGAGAGAGAGGAATATGAAATTGGAAAATGGAAAAAAAAAGTAACAATTTCTTGATATAGTTTAAGAGTTTACATAATAATGTAAACAAACCTTGCTCTTCTTAGTAACTATGTATGCATAAACAACATTAGAATATGGTACTAAGCTGAGCAAGACCCCAAGAAGACAAGGGAAATAGGTGGTCAAAGATGACTTGCATTTTAATAAAGTATTTCTAACTGAAAAATTAACGTCAACCTGATTTCTTCTTCAGACTCTCTAGGAAACAGAAAATTGGAAAGATAGAAAAGAAATAATTTAGAAATAAATAGAGATTATTATATTACTAACCCAGCTTCCTACCAGTTGAAATGTCTCATTTTCTTCACGGTAAAAAGCCAGGACTACCTTCCATTTTGATGAAAAAACCACACTTATACCTTCACTGGGTACCCACATTGTGACTGTATTTTTCCAGTAATTCTCTACAGATTACCACTGAGATTCATTCCAACTCTCCTGTCAGTCTTAGTGACTAAATCATTAGTGCAATCCTGAGTGCACTGAACAGCTGTGGAGAATATAGTTATGGCTCATTCACTACTTGAAGTGCTTTAATCCCTTCCTACCCATCTCTGAAATGTGGTGCATTAAATAATTCTCAGCATGTTTTTATATCTTTTGGAAAAAGATGAAACGTTAACAGTGTACTTTTCCATGCAATTTCATCTTTGAAGTTTTATCTGAGTGATATATCGAAATTAAAATTTAGAAAAAGGTATTACCAGGGAAGTACCAGTCTGACCCTGCGTTCTGAGCTTTTTGTAGATCAAAACAGAACTAAATGAAACCAAGGAAGGAGAGAAACCTGTTTTTACATGTGTGCATATAGAAATACCCATCTAGGAGTTCAAGATAACTTAAAACAGGATTAAAGGGGCAATCTCCCCCTCCTTCCAGGAGTCTACTACCGTAAAATAAATATTAATATAACTACAAAGACCAAATTGTCAAGTTAATAACAGCCTTTGGTTTCCGGCATAACTTTGGTAACTTTTGATTTTGTGAAAGGACGCTATCACAAGGTGGAACACTTTCACTTCTTTACTGTCACGGCTTTGGACTAGTTCACATATTTTCTTGAATTCTCTGATTGTTTAAAGTTGCTTCATGTTGATTTTGATTTTTATATGATTTTAAGTCAAGCAAACTCCAACTGGATGCCCGAATCAGCTTTGACTACACTGGTGATAGACAGATCCTGACACACAGAAGGTAGTCAGAGGTTCATTGACCAGGTGAGGACTGTGGGCTGCAGTCCAGTGACTAAGAAGGGATGTTCTGTGTCCCACCAGGCTGTAATCCCACATGAACTAATACATGCAGATGGGATCCAGAATTCAGGCAAACATGAATGGATGAAGCAACTAGACACTGAGCTGCTGCAGGCAAGCAGCTTTGATAGTTCTTCCATCTCCTCAGCCGACCCCTGCCAGCAGGACAGCATCACTTCACATTAAGTGAAACTATGGTGCCCATTGCGTCTTTAGAGCTAGTGAGGCTGGAAAGGACTTGGTGTATATTATGAACTTAAACACAACAGGAAGTCTCATCTGAATATTTCCCTTTCCAAAGACCATTTACAGACAGATAATTAACACGAAAACTGAGCTGTACTAGAACTTTTGGCAAATCCACTTGTTCTTATGGACAACCCTATGACTTTGCAGGAGACAGCACAGGCATAATTGATTCAAGATCATCCATGTCTGGAGTACCTCACAAAAGTACCTATGGATGTGAAGACAGGGAATTTTATTGGCTGGGAACTGTGCAGTTGCTGTCTCCAAGTCAAGTACTTAAAGACATCTGCGCTGCTAGCATATCTTTTCAGAAAAGAAACTCCATGATGCACAAGCAGCCCAGCTTTGATTATTTTGAAGGTTTCGCTTTTTTTGCACTGTTTAAGGTCTATGGATATCATAAGTGCATTGTCTCCACTTTTATTGTAAAAGTTCTATCCTGGAGATATCTAAAACACAGAATAGGTATGAGGGACCTGATAAGATAGCAGCAACTAATGAAGGAACTCTGAAAAAATGAAGAAGACATAAAAAAGTGCAGTGCAAATCCGCACAGGGTTTGCTCCTGTCATCTTAGGGTGTTTTCAGGGCTCTCAGCCCTGTCACTGATCCTGTTTTCTACTCAGTTAATTATCTGTCATTATAAAAACAACATCACCAATGAAAACATCATTCCTCCTGCTACTGTAAAGTTTTTATACTCATGTAATATTAGAGACAAACTCTGTTCCCCATGACTTATTCCTGCTTATCTTGACACTCTGATGGAACAAGTGCAAACCAAGGCTTGACCTTGGATCTCAGCTTTGACAATTATGATTAAATCTTAATACACACTGCACACATTCCTGGACCAGGATTAATCATTAATGATCAGGATCTTTGTGACACACTTAAGAGGCCAGGAAATATTATCCTCATCTTACACATAGGAACTGAGAGTAAGTAATGGTTCAAGTTCGCTGTGAAGGTCTGTGCCTGAATGCAGAGTTGAAGCCATCACCTCTTCCACCAACTCCTCCTTGCTAGCTCAGAGCAGCATTCTTGGCCAACCCTTACCACACCTTGTGTCTTTTGGTTCTTGTTTCAAAAGACAGTCTGACTTTTACCCCAGCAGCTCTCAGGAGCAGCTGTATGCACAAACAGTTCTGCTATGGGATAAGATAACTAAAAATGTACTTCAGAAGCAGCTGCAAACTACAGTGCTCCAACCCTTCTTCTTTTCCTGTGTCTTCTTAAAAAGTGCTGCTGCCTTTTTGGGCGCTACTTTTTATTATCTCCTTGTAGTTTGTGTAGCAGATTGCCTCTGCAGTGGCTGTGCCTATAGCTTGAAAGAAGCAGAACGCAGGATACTCAAATACAGAATTAAAACCAAATGTTGGTTGTTATATTGAAGTGGACTTTTGTCTGTTTTTCCTTCCACACACACAAAACCCATGCTATTATAAAAGGTATAAATGCAATCACCCATTTGAATTAATGATTGGAAAGGTTTTTCTCTTCTTTCCCCCTTTACAAAATCTTCAGTTCACACTCCACATGAGGAGACACACAGCACATTTGCAGCCTGCAGCAGAGTCATCTGATCCTGAAAAATCCAGTATGTTCTTGAGAATCATCGTGTTTACAGTGTTTCTGAACCATTGTCATTCAAGGAACTGCTTTTAATTTTCCTTCCAGATTTATGATTATTGAAATGGCATTACCAGTGCAGATTTTCTCTCTGTTATTTCTTGCCTTTCTCTGAACAAATCTCACCTTTTGCTGATCAAATCCAAAGATAAACAAGTCAAAAACCCCCACGTGGCAAGAGGTTTTATGATACCAAGCCGGTCAGATTTCATAACTGTTAACATTAGACCTGGACTCAAGTAGAATGTGCTATTTCCTGGCTGCTGTCTGCAAAACCAGCAACTCATCAAATCTGCTTCCACCTGAGACTAATATCTGAATTTGTACTTTTGTTTGGCCCAATGACTTTAATGTGAAAATCAGAATGACATCTTCCGGCCTCCACAGAAACCAGATAGAAAATACATGTGCTTTCCTTAATATGCTTTGATCAGAATGAACACCTCGCTAATGGTGGTCAATTACTATGCAAATATCCAGTAATTGCACCAGTCAAAAGCAAAACATGTTACAAAAGACACTTTAAAAAAACCTCAACAAACCACAAACAAAATAAAACCTAAGAACCCCCAAGTAAAACCAGAAATGAGAAATGACTAGTAGGAGGCACAAGTTAATTATTAAGAAATGGAGAAAAACGGTTTCAGTCTAAATTTTCAAAACCTATGTTGTTTACACTGATGTAAAGAGAAAAGAGCAAAGCTACAACTTTAAACTGGCACGTTGTAAGTCCTGTGTCTCTATAATTATGCTTTTGCTGTCTAAGATTAATCAGGGTAGTTAATGATGCAAAAAATTACATTTATAATCCAGTCTGAATACAGCTGTACTGCAAGCTATGATCTAAGTGCCATTAAGGTAAATGGAATTAATGGGCTGTCCCTGGCAATTTTTATATCTATCAGTTACTAATTAACATTCTTCTGCAAAGAATAATTTACGGGGGAAAAATACATACAGAAGCAATAATGCTAAAACTTGCAACACAGAGTGGTCACAGGGCAGCCATGCAGCTTAATAGACAATGTGTTGTGCTCATTTCAAAAGAGAACAAGAAAGTACCAACTGGCACTGCAATCAGTAAAATCTTTTATGTTAAGTCATTTATTTTATATTACAGCAAATTATTACTGCCAAGGATGAACTTTTGTGAGAAATCTTAACTTCAGCTTATAATGGAAGGACTGAGCAGACGCAGCAATAAAAGCTTGATAGTTAAATTAGCTACTAAGAAAAATGAGCGCTGTGTGTTATCTTTGTAGATAACATAGCACATTTGCTGCTCCCAGCTTGACTACTGATTTTATGCATTCAGTACTTGCATTAGTTTTAAAAGTGTTCCTGTAAAACCTTTACCGCAATCTTATTGTAGCTCCCTTGTATTCCTCACTTTATGACACAAAAAGCACTGCATAACTCTTTAGGGTCCCTTTTGAAATCCTCCTTATCTTCTTGCCTATGAACCTATGCACCATCATTTCACATACCAGGAACTAATAGTAGAGAATAAATCTTACAGTGAACACCAAAGGCTCCAGAGGTTATCATATGCCTCCTCTTTTTTAAAACAAAACAATTAAAAAAAAACCCTCCAAAACATACCAACAGAAAAACAGCCAAACCCCTCAAAACACAAAAAACCAAACCCCCCCACCTGCAAAAATGCCCCTAGGAACAGGAAGACATGGAAGTGGGTGGTAGAATCAAAATCAAAATCTAATGGTGACTGTTGCATCTGAAAAGTATTCCCCACAATAAAGGCAGTAGAAGCTAGTAGTTTTAAAGGAATATCAAGATATTTAGGTTTACTTACAGGATGAAAACAAACACGTTAATCATTCTGAATTTATACTTACAAAAATCCAGCTTAGAGTTAATCCTTCAAATCCCTGGTAACAGTATTATTCCAAGTAAACATCATCGAATTAGGCTGATTTTAATCTTCCCAGACTCTGACCAAAAATGGTATATAACTATGACAAGCTATATTGCTACCAAAAATGGCAAAAATAATATTACTGGTACTTATATAAGTGAGATTCTTTATGTAATAATGGCATTCCTTCAGCATCATACTTATTTCCTATGTCAATCATGATGAATCCTGAGTTTATAATACCAACATGACAATTCACACTAACCACAATTTACTGTCTTCAAATTGAAGTTGTAAAGCAACACTTAGGATATTTGCATTTTATTATAATTAAGTCAGGAAGATGCCAGTGATAAAAAACAACCTAACTTAAGAACTTACATGAACAGGTACTTTGAAATACTGTAGATAATTATCAGATAAGAATTTAATTGATTCACAAATACTTAGTGCAATTTATCACATTGGGGGGGAAAAACCTGAATTCTTAAGAACAATAATTACACTGCTGTCAAACATATGTTGTAGACTGGTAAGAATTCCATTCTAGTGCTATAGGAATAAGTGCTAAGAAAGGATATACACAAGAGAGAGCATTCTAGCATGCTCTCTCTTGTGTATATCCTCTCCTTCCTTTGTCACTCCACCACGACCCCCCCAGAATACAGAATTGCCTGTCTGGTCTGTAGAATTTTAGGTAGAAGGGCAAGAGAAGTTTGTTAGAATAAAATACTACTTCACAAAAGTTTATAAACTTGCAGAGAAAAGAAGGAAAATCTATAAACCCAGTATCGAAAAATACAACAGACCTAGTGAATTTGCTGCTTCAAGAGCACAAAGAGACATGCATAATTTCCTTTTTTTTCTGAGGGAATTGAGCGAGATAATAGATAAATCCCGTCATGATGGATCTGACTGCATTGCAGTAAATGATAAAGTAGGTGCCCAATATTTTCATTATACAGGCTGGCACAGCTATATTTGCAATATAGCTAAAAATATGACATATAATGTCTATTCAAATCAATGCTTTAAAAAATATATTTTAATGCTTTTGATTACAGAGCATATTCAGATTAAGAAAAACCAAAACCACAAAACAAGCCACCACCACACACTTTAAAGCTTTTCTCTGGTGTTCTCTATGCTAGTGCATTAGGCATGTTATTGCAGGGGCTAGTGGTGCTTCTATACTGAAGGTTTTGGCAGGTTTCCCACTGTAACCTCTTTGTTTAGGAATTTATTAACATATTGAATGATATGCTTTTGCTCTGAACTTTATAGAAAGGAAATGAAGCTCTTTTCTAGGGGAGTATTTATTGACCTGAAATCAAAGCAAATGGAAACATCATGTAAAAGTATCTTCAAACACTATGTCAAAGACAAATATTTTCGTAATGCAAAAGGAAGATAAGTAAGACAATTACATGATAATACGGTTCAATCTCTTTAGCTATTTGCTTTTAATAGTGAATATTATGTTAGCAATAGAGCTGGACTGACTGTTCTGACAGTGGAGTTCTGTCTTTTAGTCATCTATAATGAAATGTGCTAATTCACCAGAAGTTGCTGTGTAGCAGGTCATTGTGTATACCTTTGATGTGCAAATTCATGCTTAAATACTTTGAAGACTTAAGGCCTAAAGTCCATACTGGATCCTTAGCAATTTAACATCCTATCCTTTGGTGCTTTATCTGAATGCTGTCTTTGAGAGAACTCTACCAAGAGCTATACAAACTGGGGCTCATTCTGCAATACATTCAGTGTGAAAATAAAGTTTTTAGCTGGTGGATAAGCTAGAAAGAGTCTTCATCATTCTTATGTACATTATGTGCTTGTTGCCACATTGTTGCCACACTGTTTCAACCAATGTGAAACAGAGTATTGCACTTCCAAAAGTTTCACAGTCCTACAAATGTTATTATGAATGTCTAATTTTTAAACTTAGTAATCTTAAGTAACTAAGGAATTATTCAATTTGCCTTACATACGGCGGTAGACTGATGTTTTATGGCTAATCTGAATTTGTCAAAATAAATGAAAAAAGTTCATTGTCTTATGCTACAAAAACATAGATGTAATTGCAGGAGTGAAAAAATTCTGATTTCATAATTCAGTAATGACTCTGCTAAATTAAGCAATTTTATTATGTTAGGATAGTAGCCCAAGGTAGTGGAAGCTAAGCACTGCAATGGATGGGTGAAAGAACTCCTTATGGTCAATAAGCCCAAAAAAAATCCTGTAAAGGATAAAATTCCTCAGGATATAAAAGAGGTTTCATCTCAGACCTGCTGCTTATGCATCTACTACTTATTCTTGTACTGAGTTCTGCCTTAGTCATTAACAAACCAGGGAAGCTGTCGTGCTATGCATCTTCTCATCTAAGTTAACCTCTTTGAAAAGCAGTCTAAAAAATTATTTCCACAATATATGTTCCTTGGAGACAGTTACAATTCTCACAAATGCACCTCTGAGGTGCCAAGCACCTTGGTTTTCACTTTCCTCTGGGTGGATGCCAGTGACTCAAATAAACAAACTGAATCTCACTGCTGCCATTGCTGTTACACTACACCTATGAGTGCTGACCAGCTTGTGAAAGTCCTTTCAGGTGCCCATGACAGAAGCTGGTAAGAGACCTCAAACAGTTCCTCCACAGCAAAGGGATGTCTTTTGCCAAAAGTTTCACACAAGAAGAGAGAACCATTCAGCCTACTCAAAGTCTGCAGATTTGACTTTTAGGTTTACCTTGGTGCTTAGAGTATTCAGTTACCTGTTTGGAAGCAACGTCCAACCCCAGGTATAACCTGGCAGGCAGCTAAACACCACAAAGCTGTTTGCTCACTTTCCCCCAGTGAGATAGGGGAAAGGATAAAAAAAAAAAAGGTAAAACAGAGGAGCAGAGATAAGTACAGGTTATTAGGACAGAAAAGAAAGGCAAATTAATAATAAAGGTAAAGGAATACACAAAATCAATGATGCATAATTCATCTGTTCACCATCAGCTGACCAATGCCCAGCCTGCCCCCAGGAAGCAAGCTGCCATGCCCCAGAAAACTCCTCCCAGTTTTCCTGTTCAGCATGATGCCATATGGTATGGAATATGCTTTTGGCCAGCTGGGTCAGCTGTCCCAGCTGTGTCCCCTTATTAACTTCTCATGCATCCCCCAGCCTCCCTGTTGACACAATGATGTGAGAAACTGAAAAACCTATGACTTAGTGTCAGCAATGCTCTGCAACAACCAAAACATTGGTGCATCATGAACATTTTTCTCATTCTAAATCTAAAATACAGCACTAACTTTGAGGAAGAAAATTAGCTCTATCACAGCTGAAACCAGGTCACTGAGCCAGGAGAGAAAAGTTTTCCTCCTACACTTTTCCTCCTAAACTTTCCCCAACAATGTGTCAAAGTATTTGTTCTCTGTCCCTTTACCTTTTCTGTCTAAGCGAGATTTTTTAATGTCTTAAGTATTTTTTTGCTCTTAGACACTGGTCTGTAACAAGACAAGCTTGTTAACTGAGATGGCAACAGGAACATCAATATTTTCTGGTGACAAGCTCATCATTTTTTCTGTCAGGGGCCTCAATATACTTTCTAAAGATAAAGTGTATATCCTTCATTGTTTTCTTCAATACCTATTTCTCCCGTGAAGCCTCATTTGATTTCATTATTGAGCCGCCAGAATAATACCAAGAAGGTAATCTTAAATATAATATTCATACAAAATAACATTGTTTCTCCACAGCCTTATATAAAATCTCCTGTTTCAAAGCATCTGTGATTGATTTTGGTTTTGCCTTTTTGTCTTCCTATTCCTTTTTTTTTTCTCAAACATTTTTCATAAACTGGGAAGAGTTCATAACCGTGTTTAAGTGACAACAGATCAAACAATTTTCCAATGCTACAATATCACTGAAGGGTTACTTGGAAAGAAGTGGCACCAACACACGGCATCCTGTGTTTAAATCTGTTTTAGTCTCATTTTCTGCTGACAGTTGCTCTTTTTTGCCATCCAGTGTTTACACTGTTGAATGACAGAAGTCCACTTCTGCTACTATAGGAGACATTCCTGAACATTCCTGTAAACACTGAAGTAAGACTTTCTATACTTCAGTGCCTGGTAGCCCTTTAGCTCATAGATTTCCAGGAAAAATATGACTGAAGACATCCCAGAGTATGTGAGTACAAACACACAATTCCAATTTGAGAGATGTGGAACTCTCCCTATCCCTTCTGACTCACCACCTGTAATAATTTGAATATCTAGTATATCTCTCTTCCTCCTGTTTGTCAACTATGATACCAAAATCAGCCAGAATTCAGGGGGCTTTGCACATTCTGAGCTTGTTCCTACTAGACACGGAGTTTTAATTACATAGAGGGTAGGACAGTGGCACTGTCACATCATTGGTACTGATGAAATGGAGTCTGGAGGAAGACCTTGTAGACAAGGACCTCATTTTGAAGATGAGGAACTCAAGGGTGCCATATGACGACATATTAATGAAGTTAGTAAGAAGGAAAATGGGCATTCTGCTGTGAGATTCAGAAGGAGGAAGGCATAATAATATTTCCTAACTACCCCACAAAAACATAGGAAACCAGCAGCTCAGAGATACAGTACTTCATATGCACAAATGTAACAAATGTGCAGATTGACAGAAAACTCCCGTTTTTATTTTAATGTTCTCGGAGGAAGAGGAGAAATTGCCTTAGGGTCAGAACTGCCTGTTCCTTCATTCTTCTTTCTACTGTTCTCTATACAGCTTCTTGCAATGCACTCCTTTTCCAAACAGGCTTTTATCACAATCACCTTGTCTAGTTTACTCCTAATGAAAAATTTAAGAGATACGCATTACTCCATCCTTTCTTACTTAGGTGACCTGATTAGGGGGGGAACCTCAGTGATTACATAATTCCCATGCTGTTCTGTCATCCAGAAAAGCCTGCATTTATTTCAATACAGACCAAGGGAGTTTTTTTAATAGAAAAGCAAAGAGGATATAAAATAAATCAAGCTACACTAATATTAGACCAAAATTCATTCCATATGAGCTCCTGGACAATACATTTGAGCTAAAAAGAAGATGCCATCAAATTTTTTTGGTCTGATGGCTTTATGTCCAAACTCATGTTCTCTAAGAACAGTAGATGTATTTAGCCATTTCAGGTAACAAAACCGATGATATGATACTTGCTTCAAGGATTAGCATGGTAAATCAAATGCATAATGGTAACTCAAATGCAAAATACAGTTTGCTGAAAGCCTCACTTCAGTACGATACACTTAAAATGCCTATATCATAATCTCTATACTAATTCTTTCTCAATGAAAGAATTTTCTTGTAATGTGCTCTACCAAAATAGTTTAATTTGAGACCGAGCTAGAATGTGGCTAACTTATGACACCCTAAACTTAAACTCCAGTAATATTCTGGTTTTAGAAGTGTGAACTAGTTCCTACAGAATTTATTTGCTGTCAATTCACTATTTATTCAGTAAAAAATGGTTTGATTAGCTATTTCATTGTTTTCATTTAATTGTCTTTACTTGGCACAGCCATTAACAGCATTTAACAAATCCTTGTTCCAGAAAAGATGTATGACTTCTATTTGAGGTTGCAGCAATACTTGGAAGTTATAACGGACACAGATACAAACCTGTAACATTTTAACCACTACATAGTATAAAGATGTGCAGTTAAATATAATACCATACCCTCATTTGTCCTCTGCCCACAGATACTCAAAAATATACTATTTGTTAACAGGCTCTACTAACCTTTTAAGACTAAAAATACATGAAACAGAATATAATTAGTTCCAGCCAACATTAGTACTTAAAAATTACGAGGAAAGACACACTTTGTGTATATAAACCATTAGGTTATTTCCAGACTATGTAAGAATATTTGGTATTTCTAAGCAGAAATACCAAATATTAAATCACCTTAAAATAATGGATGCTATATTTGAGGGACTGACAAGGACCCATTTTGGGATGTCCACTTCATAGCCTTGTGTTTGAAAGGAAATGGCAGCTACCTTATCCCACTGCAGAAAAGTGCCTGCAATCAGTAGATACCACACAGTCTAGAAGAATTCAGGTCAGTCTCCTGCTCAAACACTTATCTCCTGTAGGACATGAAGAAAATGCCAATGTCTTTCCATCTCAATTAAGCCATCAAAGAGAAAATGAGGTACACAGGGTGCTGAAGTATACAATCATTGAAGACTGAGAAGTTCAGAAACTAGAACAACTAGCAACAAGTTTTGCAGACCAGCATGGAGAGGCTTATCCCCCTCTCTTTGCAGAAAAATATACTACAAGGATGGATTGTCCTGGAGTCCTTGGCTATTTCTGCCATTGTATTTAGGAATAAAAACACAAGTAAATTTCTTGACTACAAGTATACAGAAAGATAGAACACAATTTGTTGTTTGAATTTATATGGCCATGCCAAACTCACACTGTGATAAATTTAAATTTTCTATGTGGATGGATATCTAAAAGAGGAGGGTATTTGCATCACCCACTGCAGTGGCCTCTACTCCCTACCCCTGTGCATTAGTCTTTAAACAACCCATTTCTGAGTGCTAAGAGGACTGATAGGGTTGGCACGTTACAGACATGGCAATTTTTCACAGCCCTTTGCAATGAATAGTAACAGTGGCAGAAGGGAATATTCTATCAGTGGTTAGGACAACATATCTCAGTTTTACTATGGAGGAAAATAACAGGAATGCACACCCATACCAAAACATAAAAAACAAATCTCCAGAATTTTAAAAGTAATGTTACTAAACTGTAGGAAAATAGGTTAATCAAAGGAATTCAATTTCATGCAATGTCAAAAGAAGACATCATTTTGCGTCAGATGTTTTGGCAAGAGCAGAATGCAGACTAAACTCTGATTGTGAGCTTCTCCCTCACAGTGTGAATTTTACAAACTGAACATCTCACTGTCTAATTGAAGCATTCAACTAGCATACATTCTGCTCAAGCAACTGTGTCAGTGTTAAAATACTGTATAGAGGCAGTATTAATTTCTTTTGCTTTCAAGGCACCAAACCCTTGGAAATAACTATTCCTTAATTTAATCCTGAAATGTAATTTCAATTACTAAGAAGCAGTCTTTTCTTGATGAAAAACAATTTGTAAATATCCAGCAGGGAATGACATCACAGCTTAATACAAACAACAAATTTTCAACCCTACTTCATTGCTTGTCCTTTTCTATCACCATACAGAGACACCAACAGGTTTTAAATTAAGTTGCTCATACATCCAAGTTTGTAAAGAATCTAGTCAATGTTCCTAGATCTCAGTCCTAAGACTCATAACTTTACTTGAGAGTCATCCTTCAGACAGGAGGCAGTTCAACCCATATATTTGATATATTTTTTTACTCCTACTCTCCGTTCTCCTACATTTGTTTATAAAATTTTAGCCAGAGATGAACCAAGACTATGAGCACTGGAAATCAGATTTAGCTCTCTGAAGTAAAATAGCAAAAATGCAATAATTACAAACTTAGGAAAAACACGTCTTAAACAAAGATCCATCTTAGAATATCACAATATATATTTTCACAAACCTTCCTTAATTCTGATCTCATCCTTTACTCTTTTTGTTTGATCCCTGTGTTCCAGCCAGTGCTGAATGCTGAAGGTGCTGGGGGGGGGGTGGGAGGGGGGAATGAGAAGGTGAAGGAGGGGAAAAGGAGAGGGGGGCACTTGAAGCTTGTTGTTCTAACACAAAATATTACTTCTCCCTATCAACTTTGCATTGCTTGAGCCACAGTATTCAGCAGCATTTCAGGCTGGACAAAATCCTTCTGGCTTTGTTTCTTCATCACCTCCCTTTCATGGCTCCTTATCTCCTCTAAACACAATAGTCTTAGTCTCTGCTTTGCTGTAAGGCTTTTAGAATTCACAAGAGGGTTTAGTTTGAGAAAACATTTCTGGATGTCATCTGTTCCACCTCCTTTGTTCTCAAAGCAGTGCTAACCAGCAGCACTGTCCAGGCCCTCACACCGGGTTTTGGCCAATGAAGTTTTGAGTGTCTTCTGGGATGGACAGCCCACAGAGGAAAACCAGCATGTGCTTGACCACACTTACTGTGAAATTTTTTTTCCTAAGTTATAACCAGAATTTCCCATGTCAACTGGCAGCTTTGAGTTTAGCATTGTAAGACAGCACAGTTGGTATAGAATTTATTGAAGATAAGTGTATCCTGCAAATGATTAATGCCATCCCTGGTAAGCATCTCAGATGGGATAAGTTGGTTTCTGTGGCTACCCATCTTTCTGCATTACTCTAGAAAGAGCTGAATGGTTGATTCAGATTGGACACTTTGCTTTTAGACATCAATTTTGGTCAGATATCCCTCATTCACTCTAACCTAAATTTCTGAAAGGTCACAGAATGAGTTGTTTATATCCTCCTATGCTAGAGGTTTCAAAGTATACTTTGACATGTGCTTGAACTGTCAAGTATGTAGAGATGAAAGAACAAAACCAGAATCTTTTTTTGTCTTTATACTGGAATGGTCTGAAGTTAAGTATCTCAGACCTTACTAAAACAGTTAAATATGCTAATTTGCAGCACTGATCTTTTAAGTGGCATTATCATTTTGGGGAAAAATTTTATTTAATAACAGTAAATTTCTAGGTGAAAGTAAAGAAAATACTGGTAATTTATTTCAACATTAGTTTTTGACTCTGAACCAAAACTATATCTCTATTTTTTTTCCAAGTAAATTCCCGACAAGCCTATGGCAGTCTAATTGCTCACTCTTTCTACCATTAAGTAAATTGAGCTTTACCACCTTCCTTTTTAAATCATTGCATGAATATGCATTTGAGGTGTAATACACCATTGGATTAAGCCATTTGTCTTTATAGATCAAGCATACTAATTTGCTTCTTTGTTTAATTCAGTTCCTTAATATTGATTAGAAGGCCAAATCTGAATATATTCAAAATAATTCATATAACCGTTTGTCTAAGGAGGAGCCAGCAGGCAGTGATTGCAATAGAAGAGAGATATTAAAACCAAGTCAAGGGAATCTCAGTAGTTAGAGCCATATACTTCCAGGGAAAACATTGCAATAGAGGCAAAAACTGTAGGGAAGGAGAACTATTCAATACCACTAGAAAGATCAGTAGATTTCTTTAGTAAATCAATTCCACACAAACTTCTTAAAAATCTGAAAATGCTTACTTTAATGCATTATTTTCATGTGTTTACCCAGAAATGGATCTGTGAGGCTGTGTAGCAGATTAAGCAACAAAAACAGGATTTAACCCTAATTTTATTTTTTACTTTAATGTGGATAGAGCAATGAAAAAAATGCCTTTAGGCATAGAAGCATTAATTTCACCTTAAGCATAGCTGTGATAGATGTTCACATGAAAACAAAAATTAGGTGATGGTATCAAGCAGTCATCACTGTCAAACTGACTACCCAATACTGATAAACACTTTGTGGCATTTAGGAGGAAAAGGTAAGGGAGTAGTAACTCATATCCACATAGCATAGAAGCATAAAAACTTTTATATGGTAGATATCTGTAAACCTTTATCACTTTTCAGACTCTTCAGGCACCTTTTGTTTTCCAAGCCTTCTGTGAATATTTGCCTTGTTTTCAAAACACAACCAGAGCATGAAAACAGAGCCTTAAGGGCATGAATGCACTATCACTCACTGTTAGAGAAGTGGGAAGTAAATCAGAGCACTAAAAGGGAGAAATTACTTTTCTAAAGTAAGAGGAAGCTTAACCAGGCCCTAGGAATGGTCATTAGCTAATGGGGATGAACAATCTGCAGAACCAGTCAAGAAGCATTTTGCTGAAGTTACTGATCTCTGCCAGGTTGCTGAGGTTGTTCACACCAAAGAGTGCAGACATTTTCTGGACTTGCTCCAGATGTGGGAATCAACTGAAAATCAAGCAAATGACCAATAGTCACAGACCTTCTCAGTAATCTGTAAACCAGGGACTGGTAGCAATTACATTGTAAGATAAAAGATGTATGGTAAAGCCAAATTTAAGTTACTCAGGGTTGACATCTTTTCTGCAAAATTAATGACTGATAAATGAGATTAAATAAAACAAAGCCTAAGGACGTGTTTTAAAACACTATAATGTCAACTTGAACCTTTAGGTTTAAACTCATTAAACTAACTTGAACAGATTTTCTTTTGTTCTACATGTTTCAGTATTGCTGGTTTGAGGAAGAAATACATCAAAGAGGCTACTTCAGGCTTAGAAAACATGAGGAGAAGAAAGAAAAACATGTGACTATCTTATCATCTAGAGTTGGAGCTGGCTACAAACAACATTCAAATTAATTCCTGAGCTCACAATAAGTCCCCACAAGCTCCTGTTACCACAGAGAATTTCTTCAAGTTCAAAAACCACCTGACTACTGCCATCTGTAAGATCAGCAACTTTTTATCCAATAAAACGGCCAATCCCTTTAAGAATCATCCCTTATCAGCCAGATCGTTCTTCCTCAACAAAACTTTGTGGTGTTTCTCTCTCATTCTATGCTTTGAATGACCAGGAATAACTAATGGAAACCAAAGGTTTTTTTAATACTATTACATGACAAAAGCCTAGCAGGACAATAAGTCCTTAGCATAGCTCGGAAGCCTGATATAATGCACCTGCTTATCACCAGAAGTAGCTGCCTTAAAAAAAAAAAAAAAAAAAATCTGCTGATTATATAATCATCTTAAAACCCTGCATAGGTTAAAGATTTAAAACTTGTCAATGACAGCTAAAGACCAAAGCAGATGTTTGTTAATCCTTCTCTTATTTAAAAGAAGCTACAGGCTAAATAATACATTATTGAGGTATTAAGTGGCTTTTTCCTCTACTGATTAATCTTGTGTCTTACTGAAGAACTTAACAAATGTTTTAGAAGTTTAACTACTGAATTTGAAGTTGGTCTTCACAACCATTCTCCTGCTGTATTTTGGTCTGCAGAAATGATATTTTAAGAAACATAAATAAAATATTTATTGGGAGTGTTTTATTGAGAGTCAAACTAGTATTAAGGAGAGATATTAATCAAGTCATCAAATGAGTAAGTAAGTATGAGAATCCTAACACATTTTACACATTGCATCTTCTGTGTTTTTGAGTTGGTTATGTTCTGCCTTTTTCTCATTGAACTAAAAGACAAGGAAGTTTTAATTTTACCAAAATTCACAATTCCTTGATTGTTTATATTAAAAGTTAATTATTTGTTTCTATAAATACAAATGCCATTATCCACAGAATTCTGTTTTTTGTACTTTCACTTGAGCTGTTCAAGGGATGCTAAATTTAGCATCTCACAGAGAGAACCCTTTACCCTCAGGATCTGTATCAATTTATGTGCCATATCACAGCAGCTTCTAAAAAAAAATAAAACTGAAGGTCTTTTGAAAACATTACAGTGGTTTGTGAAGAAACAGCTAAAGGAGATAATTCTAAATGAAATAAAACTTTTCCCAATCAACTGAATGGGGAATGTTGGGGTTCTACCAAATGAAAGAAAACACAAACTAATCTTCAGACCCATAGTTTTTCTGCAATTCAGTGTAATCTGAAACAGACATTTCTTCAGGTTCTAGAAACTCAGCCAGTTTGAAGAGAATAGGAGATACTGTTTTTATGACATTAAATAGGAGACTTGGACACACAGTACTTGCTGAAGTAGAATTTACCTTTATTTATTATTTTGTTTAATGGAAAATGAAGGCAGTTCAGACCCAAAATATATGCTGTCCTCTCTAGGCACAGAAATTTATGAAAAATCCCCCTTTATCAGGGAATCTTGACTGAAGAACAGAGAGTGAACAGCTGTGCTGCTCTGACATTTTAGAGTATCTAAGGGTCTGTTCTTAGACAAGGATTTTTCTCTGATTTCAGATACATAGACTCTTTCTAATTATGTGGTTATTTATAGTTCAGTTTGAGACATATTTTCAGTAAGTACCAAGGTAATTTCTCTCTTTTCATTCAAATTCAGAAGAAAAACATAATTAGGTTTCAAATAACTTCCCTAAAAACAAAAATAGAGATTTAGAGATAACAAACTTGCCTCAAAAACTTTCAGGAGATAATAAATTCCTAGGAAAAGCTTGTAAGTAAAAAGGAAAGGACCTGTTCCTGCCAGGAACAAGGATAGAAGGACTCTAAGTGGAAACTAGGTATTTTAACTCATTTTGTAGGGTTTCCACCATCACTTTTATGGGGGTGTGTATGTGCTAAGCAAATTCATCTTTCAAATACCTGCTCTGAGATATTTCACTTTTCTTGAAAATCTTCCGCTCGCCTTCATGCCTCTTTTCCTTGCCAAACGCCACAGAGCCAGTATTTTCCAATCCTTTGGAAACGGCAGTCTCCTCACTGCCTCTCCTCTCCCAGGCACCACTCTCTCATGTTACTTCCTAACGCCAACAATAGCTTTTGCTGCTTCCCAGAGCTGATAGTGCCATTTGGGAGGGCACTGCTATAATTAACTCAGGCATCACCCCTGTGATTTATCTTGGTCATCTGAGCCCTAGCAATACCAATAATGTAATGGGTTGGATCCATTAGCAAATCAGTCCATTACAAACACAAAATATGAGTAAGGTGATGTACATTTTTTCCTTCATCCACTTCCAGCTCCCACGAGCATAGCACCTTAAAAATAGTACTTAGACTTCTACTGTTTATAGCAAGTCAAAGTTCATATGTTCTCATCTCTTCCTACTACTTAGGTTACCCAAGGAAATTTTCCTGTGTATCTATCTCCTTGGATATATTAGGCTCTGTCTAGGGAAGGGAATGAGAAAACTCAGATTACCACATTAGTAGTTAAAATAAACAAACTCTCCTGCTGATTCCATCCAGTTAAGTATGTTACCACATGGGGGGCTAGCACATGCCAAGACAACACATTTGGATCAAGAACTTCCTAAAATATACCTCACCGAAGGCACAGTCTGGCAAGAATTGCTACTTGTGTTCTCAGCTCTTCTGGTCTTCTGTAACTTGTCAGAGCAGGCACATAAAATGCTTGGCTTGGTCCTGGCATTTTAATTTTTAACAAAGCATGGACATGGTGGGCTACAGATAAGTTTAATGAAAACTGGACCTGAATGAAAGAAGTCAAGGCTGCAGATTTACACCTCTTCTATTTTCTTGACAAATATTCCAGAAGTAGATAAACACCACTCCCTTAAAATTTTCTTTAAGTATTCCTTTCACAGGCCTATTATGTTCAACTTCTGGAATTCTTTCCATGGTCTCCATTCATTAGAACTGGTGTCTCTGACATTCAAACATCCTGGCAGTTTCAGAGTAGCAAATTACTGAAAGAAACTTCTCCCAGACAGCTTTGCAGCAGGCTTTACACCATCTCTAAGTGTAATTAAGAACATCTCTTTCCTATATAAATTTATTCTTTTATCTGCCATTTTCCTTTATTTGTAGACTCTTTAGTCTTGTTTTGTGAGTCATTAAGACAACTTTTACATTTAGTTCTAAACATAATTGTTTTTATTGCGTAAGGAAACTACACAATCTATTTAATTTTTTTCTTATAAAAATGTGTAAATGTAATGTGCCATGTAAAACTTTTTTACTTGTGAAATCACAAAACATTTAATTCTGGAAAAATTTAATGTTTGCTAGAAAAACTCTCCTTTGTATTCTCTGAAATAATAAGAATTTGATACTCATCTGTTTTACGTAAACCAATGCATTTAAAAGAGAAACACTGATTTCCTGGGAAATACGAGGTTTTGTACTATTCTTTAAAGAACTATTTTGATTACTAATTTAATCTATATGCATATTAACATAGGATTACTTTAAGCATTCACTAGAGCCAAAAGGAAAGATGCCAGGAAAAACAGTAGTTGCATGAGAATCTGGAATTCTATACCAAATTTTACTGTACAAGTCCAACACATGACCCTTGGAGATTTTCTTCCCGTATCAAAAAAAATTAGGATAAAATAAATTAGACAGGACATGGACATTAGAGAAATATTTAATTGGAGAGTGTAACATGCAAAGACTCCAGATAAATGAGTTCTTCAGCATGTGTCATTTATCAGCCCCAACTACTGTGAGTAAAAAGAGTAGAAGAAAGTCCCAAATTTTCCATTATCATAAAGGATAAAAGCATGTGTGTGTTTTAAGGCACATTCTTGAATAGCAGAAGCACTGTTACTGCATGCTATGAATAAACAATTAATGAAGTAACTGTGCTTAGGAATGCATTTTCTCTGTGTGAAATCACCTGTCCTGTAAACTCATGCTTTTTTCAAGATATCTTTGAAATTCCTAAGAACAAATTGCAGATTGTTAAAAAGAAAAAAATCCACAAATAGTTATTCATCTATGTTAGAAACACAATTGTACCTAAGATTAGAAAAAATTCGTGCCTTACTTTAAATCCTTCCAAATGTCTGTCTCATCAACAGAAAAAACAGTAATTTTAGAATTTTATCACTTTTTTCATCCTCAGACTACAGTAATAAAATCGCTGTTTTAAGTAATTCCTTTTCACTTTAATTGCAGCTTTTTAAAAACAGGTTAATAACCATCCATATTTAAACTGTAGGTTTTATGAGTTATACTTATTATGCGAACCATTAAATTTTTATAGTCTTTGCAGAATAAAATAATCATTGATCTTTTTCATCTGAGTGCTATTAAGGCAAAGGGTGTAAACATCACTGACTAAAACATTATTTAAAATGCTTTACAAAATGCATTATAAAATTTAGTTTTAAGTAATTTCACTCATCAAGTCTTGATAAATCTGAAGAGTACTTTATTTAGTTTCCTTTATGAAAATGTTTTCCATTCAAAGCAAAGTCCCAAGGGACCCTCAGTCCCCATAAAAGGCTGTGCTGTTGCCTTTGCCTTGGGTACTATCACTTCCCAACAGCAAGTTGGCTCACAGTGCAGTGCCCTCCAGCAAACGTGTAAGGCAGGACAAGATGACTCAGAAAGTCTATTCTTTTGCTCTTACTAATCACCAGTTAAACAAACAAGCATGTGAGGTATTTAGATCCTATTGATTGCTTCAGGAACAAGAAACCACTTCAGAAAATTTAAAAAATACACTGAAAACAAAGCGTGTTGTATGTCATTTTTAGGTATGCGTAGTCCTCTTCTCAGAGATCACTTCCAGCCTGCAACACTGCTTATGAAAATGTCTTCAAATTTATACTCCATGGCCTACTATGTGGCCATTTATCCAATTGCAGAGTTATGAGCTTGTACAGAGTGTTTGTGGCTCAGACCTGTTTAATTATGGACATGATAATTGGTGGAAAAAAGTTACGAGTTCGCCCATTCTCACATGACATTCTCACATGACAAGAAGGAATATCTCTTCCTCAGAGACAAGGTGCTGAGTCACTGGAGAGTGATACACTGCGTGAAAAATCCTGAAAAAAGCTACCAAACAGAGAATGAAAGTGCATGTGCTATAAGCTCAGCTTCCACAAAGAGCAACATCTTACCTGCACCCAAAAAGTATATACTGCAGGTAATCTGCAGGTGGCCAAATGACCACCAGCACTGAGGTACCTGTAAGGACTTTGAATGAGGCCATGGAACTGAAGAGAGAGAGTGAGATGGTAGGTGCAGAAGGCTAAACACAGGCAATGCTATTTCACGCATACTTACACAAAACAAATCTTCCAGATAAATCAAAGCAGATTAACCAAAGACACACACTATACTCCAAAAACTGGATAGCAACCAGGAAATGGGTATTTTATTTGCATTACAGTTACAGAGATAAATTCAAGGATAGGTACTATAATGTTCAGCAAGGTGAAATGACAAAAACATGGGCTATCTTAAGATAACCTTAAGATTTGCTTCCCAGGAGAACACACACCCTAGAAACCTGAATTTCATCAGAAAGCAATCATGGAAGGTCAGAGCACCCTTGATACAAATTTAACTTAAATAAAAATAAAACTTTTTAATTGATATTTTTATGGTATCTACCCATTTGTACTCAACAAACTCCTTGAAGGTCTCTTGAAGGCTATTATATTCTGTGCAATGGGAGGTGACAGCTGCTTATCATAAGCATAGGAGACTGCTGATTCCCTAATTGAAACATAATCCTAAAACTGTTCAAAAAAATGGTGGTAAATCAGAGAGAGAATGGGTTGTGTTGAAAGGCACCTCTAAAGATCATCAGGTCCAATCGCCTGTCCTTGACAAGGACATCCTTCACCAACCAGGTTATTCAAAGTCCCAGCGAACCTGACCTTGAACACTGTCAGTGATGGGGCATCTGCAACTCAATATCTTTAATAATATCTTAATATAATATAATAGAACTTAATGTCTTTAAGATCTTTATTAATGACATCGACAGAGGGATTGAGCATACCCTCAGCAAGCTGGCAGATGACACCAAGCTGAGTGGTACTGCTGACACACCTGAAGGACAGGATGCCATCCAGATGGACCTAGACAGGCTGGAGAAGCGGGCCTTTGGGAATCTCATGAGGTTTAACAAGACCAAAACAAGGTGCTATAGCTGGGTCAGGGCAACTCCCGATATCAGCATAGGCTGGGGATGAACAGATCGAGAGCAGCAGCGTTGACAAGGACTGTGGGTGATGGTTGACAAGAAGCTGGACATGGCCCAGCAGTGTGCATTCACAGCCCAGAAAGCCAATCCTATCCTGGGCTGCATCCAAAGCAGCGTGGGCAGCAGGGTGAGGGAGGAGATGCTGCCCCTCTGCTCCCCTCTGGTGAAACCCCAGCTGGAGCACTGAATCCA
This sequence comes from Leptocoma aspasia, assembly GCA_013399835.1. NCBI lineage: Eukaryota > Metazoa > Chordata > Aves > Passeriformes > Nectariniidae > Leptocoma > Leptocoma aspasia. The sequence goes on from VXAX01003646.1 coordinate 1,682,593, forward strand.
GCTCTGGTGTCTCCAGCACAGGAAGGACCTGTTGGAGTGAGTCCAGAGGAGGGACACCAAGTTGATCAGAGGGATGGAGCATCTCTCCTGAGAGGAAAGGCTGAGACAATCAGGATTACTCAACCTGGAAAAGAGAAGGCTTCAGGGTGACCTGATTGTGGCCTTCCAGTACTTGAAGGAAACTTACAGAAAAGATCAGACAAGACTATTTACAAGAGCATATAGTGACAGGACAGGGAGGGATGGGCTCAAAATGTAAGAGAGTAGGTTTAGATTTGATATTAGGAAAAAATTATTTTCTGTAAGGGTGGTGAGGCAACGGAACAGTTTGCCCCATGCAGGGCCAAGTTTGATGAGGCTCTGAGCAACCTGGTCTAGCTGAAGGTGTCCCTGCCCACAGCAGGAGGGTTAGAACTAAATGATCTTCAAAGTTTCCTTCCAGCCCAATTCATTCTATTTTTTTATGATTCTATGAACTTCTCTGGGTAAATTGTTCCAATGCATCATCACTCCCATAGTAAACAATTTCTTTCATTGTAAAGCTACCCTCCTTCTTTTTAAAAACATTTCCCCTTGTTCTATCACTACAGGCCCCAGTAAAAACTCTCTCCCCATCTTTCTTGTAAGTGCCTTTAAGTACTGCTGGGCCACAATAAGGTCACCCCAGAGCTTTTTCTTCTCCAGACTGAACAACCCCAACTCTCTCAAGTCTTTCCTCATAGGAGAGGTGTTCCACTGCCCTGATAATTTTCCTGACCCTCCTCATAACCTGCTTTAATACATCACTGTCTTTCACTGGGGACCTTAGAACAGGATGCTGTACTCCAGGTGGGGTTGTATGAGAGTAGAATAGAGGAGAAGAATAACCTCCCTTGACCTATTGGCCACACTGCTTTTGATGTAGCCCCAGCTAAAATTGTCTTTCTGGGCTGCAAGCACACATTGCCAGGTCGTGATCATTTTTTCATGCATCAGTACCCCAAAGTCCTTCTCCACGGGGCTGCTTTGAATCCTTGGAGCCCCCAGTCTGTTCTGCTACCTGGGATGGATTTGACCCTGGTGCATGAACTTACTCCTGGCCTTGGACTTCATGAGCTCCACATGGAACCGATGAAAGCAATTCAAAACACAGACCAGGAGTGCTGCTAAAACATAAGATAATTCTAAGAGAAAGACAAGAAAAATTTTATTGTTGTCTGGATTTAAACTTGANGCCAAGTTTGATGAGGCTCTGAGCAACCTGGTCTAGCTGAAGGTGTCCCTGCCCACAGCAGGAGGGTTAGAACTAAATGATCTTCAAAGTTTCCTTCCAGCCCAATTCATTCTATTTTTTTATGATTCTATGAACTTCTCTGGGTAAATTGTTCCAATGCATCATCACTCCCATAGTAAACAATTTCTTTCATTGTAAAGCTACCCTCCTTCTTTTTAAAAACATTTCCCCTTGTTCTATCACTACAGGCCCCAGTAAAAACTCTCTCCCCATCTTTCTTGTAAGTGCCTTTAAGTACTGCTGGGCCACAATAAGGTCACCCCAGAGCTTTTTCTTCTCCAGACTGAACAACCCCAACTCTCTCAANTATATACAAGAGCATATAGTGACAGGACAGGGAGGGATGGGCTCAAAATGTAAGAGAGTAGGTTTAGATTTGATATTAGGAAAAAATTATTTTCTGTAAGGGTGGTGAGGCAACGGAACAGTTTGCCCCATGCAGGGCCAAGTTTGATGAGGCTCTGAGCAACCTGGTCTAGCTGAAGGTGTCCCTGCCCACAGCAGGAGGGTTAGAACTAAATGATCTTCAAAGTTTCCTTCCAGCCCAATTCATTCTATTTTTTTATGATTCTATGAACTTCTCTGGGTAAATTGTTCCAATGCATCATCACTCCCATAGTAAACAATTTCTTTCATTGTAAAGCTACCCTCCTTCTTTTTAAAAACATTTCCCCTTGTTCTATCACTACAGGCCCCAGTAAAAACTCTCTCCCCATCTTTCTTGTAAGTGCCTTTAAGTACTGCTGGGCCACAATAAGGTCACCCCAGAGCTTTTTCTTCTCCAGACTGAACAACCCCAACTCTCTCAAGTCTTTCCTCATAGGAGAGGTGTTCCACTGCCCTGATAATTTTCCTGACCCTCCTCATAACCTGCTTTAATACATCACTGTCTTTCACTGGGGACCTTAGAACAGGATGCTGTACTCCAGGTGGGGTTGTATGAGAGTAGAATAGAGGAGAAGAATAACCTCCCTTGACCTATTGGCCACACTGCTTTTGATGTAGCCCCAGCTAAAATTGTCTTTCTGGGCTGCAAGCACACATTGCCAGGTCATGATAATTTTTTCATGCATCAGTACCCCAAAGTCCTTCTCCACGGGGCTGCTTTGAATCCTTGGAGCCCCCAGTCTGTTCTGCTACCTGGGATGGATTTGACCCTGGTGCATGAACTTACTCCTGGCCTTGGACTTCATGAGCTCCACATGGAACCGATGAAAGCAATTCAAAACACAGACCAGGAGTGCTGCTAAAACATAAGATAATTCTAAGAGAAAGACAAGAAAAATTTTATTGTTGTCTGGATTTAAACTTGAAGAAGGCCCAACTACAAGTTGCAAACAGAAGAAAAAAAAAAAATTAAAGGATGTTGTAAAGGGACTAAGGTTAGATGTTCCTTAACAGTGTGTCAAGTCCAAAGAACATAACAGCAATGACTCTGGAGACAGGTCTTAGGGATCTGAGACACTACAAGCAGAAATAACATCCATGCAGTCACAGGTGACCATGTTTCAGGGCCACCCATTTGTACCAAGTCAAAATATCAACTCTCCTCCCTGCACATGACATAGAACATAGACCATACATAAGAACAGGCAGAGTATGCCTAGAGATCTGGATCCAGCCTTATCGGACTCAAAACTGGAGAAGACAAAAAGCTTAATTTCATGATGTCTTCTGAGCTGTAATCTTTCCTCTGCATCAGGAAATCAGTGTTTTACTAGTATTTCAAACAGAACCCAGGGTGTAGCTTAAGGATTTAAGTGTATGGGAAATACATCTGGCCAATTCAAATGACTGAATTTTTCATATTGATGTGGATTCATTCCTGTTTTGCAAGCACCAAATAAAATATCTGAATTGCCAGGTGTTGGAATCCAGGGCACAGGGAATATTTCCCTGCCTGTATTAGGGAGCCCTGACCCCCAGTCAGACACTGTTTTTAACCTGTGTCCCAGGGAAAAAATTGCTAAGGCTTGGATGAGTTGGAGAANGCCAGGATTTTCTTGTGTTTGCTCATTTCCTAATTCCTCTACTTCTTCTGCAGACTTAATTAAGCATTCTGGGCAGCAATGAAAATGTTATCATAATAAAGAATTCCTGAACCCAGACATTATTTTTGTATTGTTCCCTATTTTCAATAACATTCAGCTAAACAGCAACAGAGATACAGATTGTAAAGAAGAGTATAGCTATCTTACAGTTCAAGTGTAGTACTATGTAAGGAAATGAGAAAGTCAAACCCTCTGTTTCTAGATACCTGTAAATGAGCAGTTACTCAAAGACTGGGCCCAGAAACAATAATCCCCACTGTCTGAATTGAAAAATTTGGTGTACTACAGTTCTCCACCTGATAAAGGACCTTCTCATGGAAATAATATTAAAAACCAGCACAAACTATATTTTTACTGCCAAGTTCTTCTATATAGGCAATATTCCATTTTGATTCACATCAGACTTAGGCCATTGTGCTGTTGCCTGATTATCCTCTTCTGGAAACAAAGCACTCTGACAGCATGTCATCCCTACTGAACTTGAAAGGATTTTATATGATGAGGAAAAATAATCTCGTTATGCTACTCTGCTCAATTAAGTCAGAAAGCATAAAACAAAACCATTATGTAGTGGCATACAAAAGATTTGACTTTATTTTGTAAATTTCAGGCCGATAATGTTTAAAAAAACTAACATGTATTTCAGAGTCCTCCTCCAGTCTTCACTATCAAAACACTACTTCTTATTCATAACATCTAGAAAATTGGTACATCATTTCTCCAGCACATATCTCTCTTCCAGATAAAATAACTATCCAGGACAAGAGCCTAAGGAAAAGATTTTTTAAATATCTTCTGACAGCTTTCTGACAGGTTTTCTCTGCATTTCCTGGCATCACCCTTCCCAGAAATATTTCTCAGCAAGCAGGTTTTCTACACTGTCCATTTCTATCAACCATCTGGCCACAATAGGAGAAGACTCTACCTACAAACACATGCTTCACCTCTATAAATAGGGAGTGCAGCCTTTGTGCTGCCCTGGACGCTGCTGGGTTGTTGCACAGGGGGTTTTCAGGAAGCAAGGAGCACCACATTGGCACTCTAACCCAAGTTACTACTGGAGCCCCAACCTATGGACAATGGACACTGTTAACTCCTCCTCCTTTCCCATAACCAGGGGAAAGTGAAATAGGAACCTCTTAATAATGCACCTGGGTCTATTGGCACAGAACAAGCAAACAGGAAAATCAGGGAACTGAACAAGGATTACTACAGATGGATCACGAGAAACATGTCTGTAGAGTAACAGATTTTATTTTCCATCCATGTTTAGTACAACTCTGACATGGCCACTGCTCTTCCAAGTCATACTTTTCTAGTCAAAACTGTAGTGATGTCCCTTTCCAAAGGATGGTTATTTGGAAAACTTTCTATTAGCAATAAAGCTTTCATTTGTAGTTAGGAATGGAGCTTTTTAAGCAACATCACTCTTTCTGCTTTCAAGCATTTATTCTGGTCTTCTACACTGTGTACCTCTTACATTACAGACTGTGCTCATACTATGAAGTGTGATAAAATAATTTTTTAGAATTTTTTCAGAAAAATAGTCAGCATATCCTTCAAAGAATAAACAAACAAGGATTGCAATGCACTGTCCAATTTTCTACCTTGTAATGGCAAATGTACTACATTTCTAAACTTTAAATTCTGTCTCCTGCTCAAGAGACTGAAATATATAATTCTGAGAGCTTTGGAAATAGGCAAAACCTAGTTTCTGATGCATCTGTGCTTTGGAGTTTACGAAAAAGTCTGCATAAGATTTTTTCTGTCATAGGGTGCATCAGCTTAGGACTGATGCTGACGTCTTGCAAAACTAAGCATCTCCTCTTAGACCAGAGACCCACCAATATTTTTCTACAAGTTAATTAACTTCTAGACTTTGATGCTTCACGAAATTTCTCTGCAACAAACCATTGGCTCATGAACAGAATACGCACATTCACATGCAAAGACCAGTGCATGCTTAATACAACTGTTAAAGCTTTGCATCTCTAAGAACTAATTCTTAGAAGTATGCAGACTTGCAGCTTTTCCCTCAGCAGATGAAAATGCAGAAACACAACAAATGTTTGCTAAATGATCTCAAATTATTTTCAGAACAATTTAATTGTTTTTCCATTCCTCTGAAAATTTTCAAATCATATTTTAAAAAGCTACACAAGCATTTCTCTCATTAAATTAAATTTAGCCATTTAAATCCCATCCGGTTGATTCATGTTTTTAGATCAGATAAACTTGCAGTGAACCTGGGATTCTTCAGGGTCTGTTCCAGTGGGCTGTTTTCAGTTTAAACAGCTGTGTTGTTACAATTTCCTTTTACGTGTGACTAGAGGGTACCCATTTGCTTCACAGTTAAGAGCATAGCACCTACAAATGTTCAGCTAACCAGATTGTTAATTGCCATGTTTGCTTTATGCTTTCTCATATAAATAGAAAATGTTCCTCCTGAAACTGAATGGTTCAAAGGTTCAAACTTTCTCTTCCTTACTTTTCTCAGGTTAATCAGCTTATTCTTTTCCCTCTTTTCTCTGTCCAGGGATATTACTGATAAAGGTTTGCATACTCCATGTTATCTCTTCTAGTCTCTGCTTCAATTAAAGCTTTTGCCTTTGTGGGAATCAGTGCTGAATGTTTTCTTCAGAGGCAGCCAGCAAAAACTGAGTTTGTTCTAGAGCAAAGTTATCAGTAACAGATAAAGAAATCATATGCATGTAATAAACTGAAATAGAGTGAAAAATGTTATAAAATACACCTTACTAGGATTATTTGCAATAATTAATGTTAGTATCTGGTTTTATTAGTCCTTATGTACATGTCTGACTTTCTCCATTGGTAAGTTACTTTTGCTCTCACCTTTCCTAATATTTCTATCCAGTTTGTCTGAATCCTCAGATTCCCTGAAGATTGTCTTTAGATAAAATTAGAAGCATAACTGCTTAATAAATGGGAGCATCCCTCTGTAAACATACAATACAATGTCAGCACTTCTATCATCTGATTTCTGAGTAGAATTTAATATATGAGCTGTGAATAGCTTATGACCTGTCCCATAATGTGGGATTCATCTAAATGTAGATGCAGCTGAGCCAGTCCTTCATTATAGTCTGAATAGATGAATAAGAACTTTCAGGGTTCACTTCACTTCATGCCAAAGTAGACATATAGCTTGCATTGCAAGCTACTTTTGTGCATTTTTATTCATGCATAACTTGGAGAAATTGCTGATTTTTCTCCATTATATTTTGTGAAAAAGCTTAGGCTGATTAACTCAGATGACTATGTCCATCACAACCAAACTCTCATCCAAATTACGATTGCCAGAGACTACTTATTTTCTCTGAAACATGACTGAACTTTTATTCAAGTTTCCCCTTGGTCATGCTGTTTTCAAGTGAAGGCTGTTGAAAAGTGGCCAATAAATGGCCAAAATTCTGGACTTCCCTCTAGCCTTTTGGGAAGAAGTCCAGACATGCTGCCAAACTCATTTGTTCCTGTGGAATTGTGTGAGGGTCAAGAGGTCTTTAGAAATCCATTTCCTATGACTCAATTTATGACCCTGGTGTTTCAGTCAAGGGAAATGCTAATTTATTGACAATATGAGAGAGAACATCCAGTTCAGGTGTTTTGTTATGGACCACTTGCTTGACCTGGGTTTAGCCACAGAGCATAAATTATTCTCCACTGACACCGTGTAGGATTGTCAGTGAAGTCTATGAAGATAAAGCATCATCAACAGCTGCAGGTGATCATGAAGAGGCATATTTACAAAGATAATTTTTTGATTAAACACTTTCTTTCTGTCTCACATTCACATACTGAAGCCCCTGTCAGAAGTTCTGTTTAAAGTCTAACATGATATGTGGGTTACCTTCTTCTTGGGCTGATAATGGTCAGCAGCTGATGTGTCCCCAAAAGTTTCATCAGCTTGGAGAGAATTTCTGGAACTGTGCAAAACTGCTCAGCTAGTCTATACATTTAGAGGTTGCTGCTAACCATCCCTGGCATATGAGCTAAACATAGCAGCGTTCAATAATGTGCTGTTCACAAAGAAAATGGGAACACGGAGGATGATTCTGCGTGTCAGCACACATGATGAGAAGGCAAAGGTCACTTTGCAAGGCATAAACTGTGAGCAGCAAGGCAGGTGACAGCAGCTCTGATGACAGCATCCTCACACTCAGGACTGACATATCTGCCAAAGGTGGACTTGGCAGATGGCCACACATCACAGCAAGCAGTATTTTGCATGGGAACAGATTTCAGAGTGCTGTTAAAAAGGGCTTCAAGTCTCACTCCTGAAAGCTAGGCTCACTTTACCAGTGCTCTTACCAAATTATATGCTACTAAGATAAGGTTCAGGAATAACATGGTTTTGATACTAGTCTATTTTTACTTTCTTACTTCCAAATTAATATAAGCATGACTTATCCACCCCTCCCTCAAAATAATTATAGTAGCAAAGCAGTCTGTGTAAGAAGAAAGAAACTGGAAATTTATAGAGTAACACAGGATTAACAATTATTAACATTCATCATTAAAATTCCATTTCAGTTATATAAGAAAACAATTATCAAAACAATCTGAAGACTCTGAACCATGGAAAATCCTCAGGAAGAAAAATACAAGAAATTCTAATAGATATCTTTTAAAAATTCAGCTGGCCTATTGTATTAACTACAAACAGTGATCACAAGGCACAACTGGTTAAAAGACCTCAAATCTAAAGCACACCAAACAAGTCTAAAGTTGTATCCACTTCATTATGGATTATCAGTAACTTGGTTAAATCCAGCACATTTTAAAACCCTACAGCATACCAACACGCTTTTCAAATTTAAAGCAGTTTACTTGTAATAGTAGTTTGTTGACATATTGTTTCTGTGCATTTTAAGACTTGCAGCTTGTAGTTTCTCTGTTAATGCTGTGAATGTCTTGAATTTAAGATTGTATAAATAGTTTTGACAATTAGCTTATTTTAATTACTATAAAGCAAAATGAACATCTATGAAAGGTAAAAAATAAACATTTAATTACAGAAATTTGCTATTGATTGCTATAAATTTTTTTCTAGAATACACATTCTTTTACTACTCCTAATTATTTAAATTAAGATTTCTGCATGTCAATGAGAAATTGGTTCAGAATGGAAAATTCCACCTCCTCTATGTCTCTCAAAGTAGGTAAGCACACATGTTCTTAAGAGGGGTTTTTTGTATATTGAGTATATGTAAATAAGGAAAAGAGTGTCCAAAATTAATTGAAAATGGGCATAATTCCATAAAGTCAAAATTAAAACCAATGTAGACCCTTTTTTTTTTAGAGCATTAATTATCTCAGCCTGAAACAGGAAAATTGGAACATTGATGACATATGTCAGTAAAATAATTCAAATACTAAAGAAGTAATGGGATTTCTACAATCATACAATCATACATAGCTTTTTCCAGTAAAACAAAAAAGGGAGAAATCTATCCTAGTTTAAACCAAAGACATGAGAAATAACATATCTTAACCTGAAAAAAATATCCTGGATTGTTTGCCATTGAATAGCTCATAAAGCAGCTAACACTGTTCTCATTCTTACTTTATTTGCCCCGAAAGAGTTTTCTTCTTTAGGCTCTGTAAATTTTTAGTATTTCTCAGGAATTGTGTGGGAGATGGGATGTAGAATCCCATTGCTCTGAAACTTTCCCTCTCTGAAAGTTGCAGTGAACTGTAAGTTAGTGAAGCTCTGCACGTCCTAAATTGCTGTGGGAAATTCACAAGCCCTGGGACTGAATACGGCCTGAAACTTTATTGCATGTCACTCAGGATCATATAATTTTTTTTCCTCCTACATTTCTTCAGACTAACACTCAGGTAGGCTTCAATTTATGGCCTATCGGCATGCCTGAAAGAGCCATTTGGCCCTCAGCAAGGGAGAGGATATTCCAGGTTTAACGGAGTACATAAAATTCTGTTTTGTGCCCTCTTGAGCCTTCCATGGAAGCTGTGGCTCAGTGTTAGCTGTTGGGAGTGTACTTACTGCATTGAAGTTGGGGAAGAGATTCACTGCTGCGGCAGTGTCCAGAGGAAACGGGAGGAACGGCTTAATATCCAGCGATGGCTGCAAGGGCGGTGCAGGAGGACGCACAAGGGCTGGAAGAGCAGGGCTCTGGCACGTACCACCTGCACATAAAGAGACAGAAAGCATTCAGCAAGTGATATGATTAGCTGGGGGGTGGGGGTATAAAAGCCAGCACACACACATAGAGCAACAGTAAAAAGACAATATTGCATCAAACAAATACATTTTGACTTGTCCAAAAATTACTGCATTACTGAAAAAAAAGCACAGCTGACTCGGTGACTGAGTTGGTTATAATTCTTTGCCAGCAATTGCTTCAGGTTTCATTCTATCATGATTAGAATTGCCTTATAAACCATTTATTTCCATGGACAATCTGGAACTACAGTTCAGCATATGTCTAACTTCCCTTGAGAGCTTCAGCTCGTTTCCTTCTCTTATAATTTCAGCACTTCATCCCCACCCTGTTGCTCAACCCTACAAAGGCAGATTACTCAAAAAGATAAAGAACAACTTGCTGTTCAGCTCAGCAAAAGTCATGTTACTTGCAGACTTCTGTTTTTTTTAATTAAATGCTCACTCATGGAGCCAACAGCTTCCGTTTCAACTTAAACCTCATAAACACAACATACCTTGCTGCCTCAACTCTTGATCAATACAAATCTAAAAATAACAGTTTCAGAAGCCACTGAAATTGTGTTTATGGGAAGGTATGGATGAACACTTTCTGCTCTTTGCAAGGGGTGGAGCTGATTCAGACTCTGTGCAGCAGAAAGCTCCTCCCGTTTAACCACCAGTTCTGTGGGAACATAATGCAAATGAAGAAATCCCCTTGCATACAAATAAGGCACTACCTGTTTGCAGTGGACCCCATTTTGCTTATTTGTTTGCCCCCGGCCACAGCCAGCTACAGGCTGAAAGGATCCAAGTTCATTCTCTGCTTTCAGTGTCTCCTATATTGGTTGCACTCCAAAACATCAATTCCGTGTTAATTAAAGACTATTTGGATCCTAGGAAACTGTTAAAATATGCCAGTGTTCTTCTAATCTGAGAGGCAGGCAACAGACTGTAAAAACCTGCTGGTAAGAGTCCAAGAAACATTGAAAAAAAATGAAAGGGGAGTTTTACCCTACTCACTGAACAGGGACACAGGCAGAAAGATCAACAGAGGGAGAGATCCGAAATCTGTTTCTTTTTTTCCTCTCATACAGACATTTCATTAAACAAGTTGCATACATCCTTTAAGAATGCAAATATAAAATAGTCAGAATGATATATGACATCTCTCCATATTTGGCCAGCAAATCTGCTAACAAGGTTTGTCATGTTATACATCTAATTGAGGGCTAAAAACATAGGACTTTATTAACCAGTTGTAGAAGATCATCCAAGTTGTGCTTCTAGGTATAAAATCAGCTGGAGCCAAATTTTAAAGTGTATTTTTTGCCAACTTTCAACTCCTCTGTGAAGCGTTTCACTAAGAATCACTAGTAAATTAAAGGTAGTGGATTACGGGTCACTGCAATCTTGTGAAAGTTTTAAATCCCAAGAATAACTGCAATTTTTGGGGTAGTTTCTACATTGTACCTCAATGCAAGTGTCTAAGAAATCAAAAGTCTTTGAATGCAGCAGCTGAGCATATAGGCAACAGAAAAGCAGAGCGCAAGCAGCATAGAATTCTCAACTATTTGATTGCCATTGCTTTGGCAGTTGTTACATTCCCATGACATTATTACAAAAACACTGTAAAAATAAATCTAACAGGTCAGAATGATGATAAGGTAGTGTTGAACATGCCAATCATACTACTTCAGAATAGGGAAGACCCACAAAGGTACTTTTTAAAATGCTGGAAATGCTTAGTTTTACTTATATAAAACTTCCACATACCATGAAAGGAAGAAGTCACTCTTACTAAAGAAAAAAATACAGATTGCACCTGAGATTGTACAGAATCACACAGAAATTTCAAGGTGAGCATTTGCCTGGCAATAGCAAAGAATTTGAGGCTAATCAAACATTCTGTAGCTCACAAATGCAAATGTAAACTGGACTGAGAAATGTCACCTGTGCTTGGGGACACAGCTCATTGGGTGTATTATCTCAGTGCTATGGAGAAGAGCTTCACAGTTTTGGATTACCCAGAGCAACTGCATTGCTATCCCAAACTCATCTGAGATACCAAGCCATGGAGGATGAAATATTTCTATTCTGTGATCCTTTCCTGTGGCATGACTCGGCGCACACACACCTGCTGCTGCCAGCCAGTGCGATGCAAAGCCATCTGGGGACAAGAACAAGCTTTAAATGGAAAAATCCAGCCAGCTCTGCAGGACCTTGGCTGGGACTCAAAGCCTCTGGAACAGAGTTTAAAATCTACCACAGTCCTGGCTGCAGTGGCACAGAAAATTAGTATGTTCAGGATCACAGCTGCTCTCTGCTTTTTCAATAGTGTCAGACATGTCCCTAAATGATGGAGCATGTGAGAGGCATCATGAAATCTGAGCCTTTGCTTTAAAAAATTCTCTAATATTTATGGCTGCAAAAATTAGTGTCTTTCTCCATTTAACGTGCACAGAGCTGTAGTCTAGAATTTGCAACAGAAAAATTGAAGAAATGGCAGCTATTTTTGTGACTCAGCTTAGCTGGGACAACTTTTGAGAATCTCAGCATTAACTATTTTACACCTAATCCATTAGCAGAGGAATGGAGAGAGGTAGAAGACCGCTGGGAAGAGTTCTTGAAGAGTGTACACAGATAAATTCCAAGTGTTACGGAATGTTGGATTACAATGAAGAACCATAAAATTTGCTTATGACAGTATTGGTGTTGGGTAGGATAAGTTTCTCCACGAAGACCTCCAGAGCATTCCCTGTGCAGATCATCACACAGTGAGGGTGAAGGTTCAATGTCAGCCTTTTTACAAGCTTTCTACCAGCAAGGTTTGGATAATATCAACCAATAAAAACAAAGATAAAATCCCACAACACTGATAGGTTTTGTCCACAGCCGGTGCTTGATGCTCAGTATTATTATTATTGCCTGAAGTTCACATTGATAACCTTGTCTTTATGAGGAGCATGCTACAATTCCTTAAAATGGCAGGGTAATATAGTATCTTCTAATTCCAGTCTTACAAGTTAGTGATGTTCGCGTCTCATGTATTTCTAAAGAGGAGGAGAATCAGATTCTAAATGGGAGATGAATGTTCAGACATTTGAGAAATTCACGTCAATATTGTTACCCTAATTTTCTTTGTAGGGAGACCAAGAATAATACAACTTAGAAGCTTAATCGGCTCAGCATTTTGACCAAGTTTGAAGTAATCATTTGTTTCTTCAATTTTCAGCCAATTTAAATCACAGGCAAGGTAATCTCTTGGACAGAGGCATTGGCTCTGTCCAAAGTAAGTGTGAGCAAACAAGTTTGGGGAAAAGCTTGCAACAAACCTTTGCCCCTTCCTATATCACATTGAGACTGTTTTGTAGAACTCCTCAAACAGTGCATTTGTGCACAGGGATGCAGTTCTGTGTCTCTAGCTGGGACCAGACATTTTGCCCTACCACTGGGTAATATGGTTTACAACACCATGTTCTGGGCACAGACAGCCCAGTGCTGCAAAGCCATGTGCACAACATGAGGTTCATGCTCTTGGTGACACAGCCCAGTCAAGTGGGCTCTCCTTCTGAAATCACTCGTGATGTGAACTTGTGAAAAAGCACAAGACCTTTCTTGCCCAAACCAAGGGAATATGACAGAAAACAGATGAAGAGATTATTCCCGCCCACTGTGCCTCAAACTGTCAATTCCATAAGGAATTGGCACATTTTATTGGGGTTTTTTGAGTATGAATGGGAACAAAGACTCGTGTCTGTCCTTTCCCCTGCTTCCCCTCTACCCCATTTTGGCTTCAGAGACCGTATTTCACTAAGGAACTGAAAAAATGAAACCATGTGTCATTAAAAATGCTCAAGTTTTAATCTTATTCCCACAATTTTTTTCTATGACAATTCTTTACAAAAAGTTAACACATCCTGGGGGAAATTTTGCTTTCAATGAAATAGCACTTACTGAAAAGAAAGTTTCCCATGTAAACTTTTGTGCCCAGTTCACCTGAAATTTTCCTTGGATCGGTGTCAGATATACAGCTGTAAGTACTGACCCTAAAAATCTGGATTAAGAGAATCACAAAGACTGAATATACACAAAGAAAACCAAACAAAATAGCCCTAGAGTAAACAGACATCATAAAGCAGGGTGGTTTTTATAAATAAATAAACAGCAAGTTTCCTTAATGTTTTTCAAGCATACCAAGATCCCCCTTTTTCAGGTTCCCTAGCAAACAGCTCAAAAAATTCGCAACCACCTATTGTTATATTTTGTGACTTGGCTATAGAGAAAGTTATATTACATCTTTATCTGCATAATCTTCCCTCATACACACCCTCATTCCCAATCCCAATCCTTCAAGTTTAAACTTAACTGCAGATTTAGTTTCCAGAAAAAGAATCACAAGATGCACTATCATATAGTCTCTCCTAAGGAAGAATCTAGCTCAGCTTTTGCAGACACAAAAATGTAGATAATTTTTTGCAATGCATTTGAAACTTGGAGGTATGTAAACTGGGCAGAAACTCTAAACTAATACCCCATTAATCTAAATATTTTTGAGTTCTTCCATCACTAACTATTACCATCATAAACACTGAGTGAAAAAGCAAATCTCTGCAGAATTTTATTTTCATTCCTTCATTACTTTGCAATTTTTTTCTTCTGTCCGTGTGCACAGCTATTTTGAATACAGCAAGGACACTAAATAAAGGTACCCTTTCCCTTCCTTCCTAGAGTTGGTTTTCAGGATCATAAAGTGGTTTCTCTAAGACGTGGATATTTCCATGTTTTGCAACCCATCTCACACCTCTCTTAATATTTCCATGATAACTTGTCTGAGGTCAAAAAAATACACACATTCTGCCTCGGCCAAAACTCAGAGAACCTTTCAGCTGATATGACTCAGTGAAGAAGCTGGGAAAGTATCACACATTTCCAACTGAAAAGTTGACTTCTAGGAGGCTTTAAAAGAACTTCAAAAGCTATCATTACTATTATTTATATAGGATCCTAATATCTAATAGTACACATGCAGTAAGCATTCAAATATATCCTGGAGAGCCTGAGCCAAAACAGGAATTTTCATAGAAAATTTTCAAGAACACTGACTCAGGCTATTTTAAAGTATAAAAGGGAAAGAATATGTGGGGAGCTCATGGTCAAGCTTATAAATGTTAATAAGCTTACATTTGGATAACTCAATATTAGCTAGAACTTTTAATTTGTTATGAATTAAGTTTGCCAGTGGGCCAAAGAAAAGTTATATTTGGAGGGATTTTTTCAAAAAGACAATAAAGACACATGCATCTAAGAACAGCAGGCTATCCACAGTGAATAATGTTCTTTCATGATCTAAAATAACAGGTATCACATTTATATTTTCAGGGAATCTGATAAAATAATAAATTTTGAGACACCCAAAACCAGAAGAATAAACTTATATGGGATCTAACAGAGAAAATATGACATGAATTGTAGCTTTTAGGAATTAGCTTAATGTAATTTGTCATGGACCATAGTCACTAGGGTACTCCTTTTTATCACTGTATGGTAATCTTCATTTTTACAACAGATACTTTTCTCAAACTACTGGATCGTCCCTTTAAAGGTAAATTCAGCTCCACAATAAGTAGTAGCAGTGATCTAACCTGGCACAGAAAAATGAGTCTCACTCAATCACCAAACTACTTATTTGTAATTATTATAATAAAGTGGCTATTGTAATAAAGTGGCTAAACTCAGCATACAGGAAGTCAGCTAACATGCAACCTGTATCTTTTTTATGCATAAAGAGATAAACTTTTGATTTTGAATACTTATTTTTATAGGTTAGGTATTATTACATATGGACTGAAAGGAGATTAGGAGTAAACAAATGATGTGAATGGAGAATGCATTGCTCAGAAAATTTATCTTCTGACCATTTATAGTCATAGAACTCAGTTTCTTAAAAGGGTTTTTTATCATTTTGAGTGCTTTGTTTCTTTTTTTAAATTTATTTCGTTTAGAAGGGGAAATGAGAATCTTAAAGTGCTTTTGACTTCTTGTATTGTTCACAGACTCTTTTTGGAGAGAGTGTTTTCATATGATCTCAAAAAAATTTTTTAAAAAGACGATAGCCACATTTAAACACATATAATCACTCTTCTACATATAATCACTCCTAGGTCCAGAAAAGAAAGAAAAAACAACTGTATTATATATTTGAAGCCCACTTGAAAAGAAGAGCCTTCAAAACGGGACTCCAGCCACACCAGCCTCAATCCTGCTGGTTCTCCTGAGACAGCTTGAGGATCAAGAACACTGTGTGGCCATACAAGCTTTCCTTTCACAGGTTTTGCTGTTAGCAATGCTAGCAGTGGCTAGTCACTTTGAGAAGGATGAATGCAACACTGTCTCAGCTGTGGAGATCTGTGAGTAATTGATTTTTCAGTTCACTGGCCAAACCAAAAAAATAGCAACAATTAAGGGGGGGAAAACACCACCACTGTGACAGCTGAAACTCTTCTTTCACCTAGAATGACACCCAATAGCTCCTACTTAGATACTTAACTGTTTTTATTATTTAAATATTGGCAAATTTCAAACATCCAGATCCAAACAACTCAAAATGACTCATTACAAAAATATTTTCTTCCCTTCCTTTTTTTTTTTTTTCCAGATTGGCACAAATGAGTACCCACTGTTTATTTATAGACAGAATTTTTCAGCACATACACTGTTCACCTGGAAAGTTTGAATCAACTCTGGTCATTTGCTGCTATTCAAAGTATTATTTTTTCTAGAGAAAATATTTATTCTCTGGTTCCTGCAAAGTGAGCTAGTTTAGAAAAAGAATTCTTTTTATTATTAGTTTTAGAAGCCTGCAGCTATGCATCATTTAGTGTTTTTAAAAATCTTTTCTTTCCACATAGTAACATTTTGAAACACGTAAGATCATATATCCCAATAATTCTGATTGGAAAATGTATTCTTCTAGGTGTGCCGAGGAGTAAATTTCTCTTTTCATTATGTAGAAACCTGTGAAACTATTATGATGCTGGACTGGAAAAATGCAGAGACAAATTTGCATGCATAGTCTGATACCCATTATCTCTTGTCATTATTTCCTTTACTTTGCTAAACAAAGGTTTCTGCTCCCATTTTTCTGCCTTTTTCCCTCCTGTTCCTTTATAATTTGCATTACAGGAAGGTGGGCCCACCTTACAGAAAATGAAGTCCAGTTCTGACTGAATGGGATTGAAGTGCTCAGCATTATGCAGATTTTACCCACCTCAGGCCTCAAGGCTAATTAATGTCAGAGCTCCCGTCAACCCCACAAAGTATCACTTCTTTTGCCCCATATCTAAAATGTGCTTATAGACCCCAGGAAGCACTCTACTGAATAGAATACTGGTGTGTTTTGTTTTAGTTTTTTTATGTAACAGCTACTGAAAAACCATGATCTGAACTTCAGTACTTAACACTGTCAAGCAAGGAATTTGTCTAACTCACTATGGGCCACATCTTATACGGATTTTAAATTGCACAAGGGCAGAAACTTAGCTTTTTATTTTAGTAACATGGCCTACCTAATTGAGCTCTTCAGAGTCTTTTGGGCTTTTATTGCAGTTGGTCAGACAAATTTGGATTTTTTTTCCCTATTGGAAACTGTTGGATCACTGAAAGTTAAATGATCCAAAATGAATGTTCCACTTTCTGTAAAGTTCTGTCTGTTTCTAGTATAAGGCAACAACTAGAAATTGTCCAATCTGTCAGCATGCTTATTACCAGCTGCCCATACCAAGTACCAATCACGCCAACTACCAGAGAACCGGAAAGGCCAAGACTGGAAGTCATGGCTTTGGAGAAGACAAACTAGAATGCCCATGAACCTCAGCTCTCTTCCCTCTTGAGAATGGTGGAGCTTTTAATTTCTATTTGCCTTA
>VXAX01003646.1:1701418-1718340 GCA_013399835.1 Leptocoma aspasia
AAATATATATATATACTAAATACCTAGCAGCCTTACTTTTTTCTCTATTCAATTCCAGTGTTAATTCTCGGGACACTTCTACCTGGAAAGAGATGATCCCAATTTTTCAGCTAGGAACCTAGGAGAGACAGCGAAAGTCTTCTTCTCAAAGTTTATGCAGTAATCTGTGGCAGACAAAGGAGCTGATCTCTAAGTCCCCAAATTTAGTGCTCTGAGCATTGTAAATATCCTCTCCTGGTTGTAGGCTAATAGCAAACTGAACATGCTTTTGCTTAGACTTGAATGATCTCACAATGTCAAAACTTGTTCTTCCTTCGGTGCCATAAATGCTAGCGGGAAGAGGAGTCACCAGTGAGTCTACATCTGTACTAATGATTCTACTTTCTTTTGGCAAACTACATATCCCCAGCTCTATTTTACAGTTTCTTCCCATACTGCTCATGTTTTATAGTGCTTTGTACTTTCTTTGGTAAGAAAGTGAATCCAAGGAAGTGAAACGCCTGCCTTGCACAGAGTGAGCTAGAAACATACAGAGACATTTCTACCACCATGCAGTAATGCCAGGACAGAAAAGATGGCTGAGAAGGGACCTCATCAATGTAAATAAGTTTTGGAAGGCAGGGTGTCAATAGGATGAAGCTAGGTTCTGCTCGGTGGTAATAGCAATGTGCCAAGTAATAGCACAAGAAGCAATGGGCAGAAACTGATGCAGAGGAAGTTCCAGGTGAATATAAGGAAGAACTTCTTTACTGTGTGGGTGACTGAGCACTGGAACAGATTTTTCAGAGGTTGTGGAGTCTCCCTCACTGGAGATACTCAAGAACCATCTGGATGCAGTCCTGTGCCATCTGCTCTAGGATGAGTCTGACTGAATAGGGAGATTGGACCAGATGACCAGTCTCCCCTTCTAACCTGACTCATCCTGTGACTCTATAAAAACAGGTTTCCTTTTTCTTTTCATGATGATCTCGGCTAATTATTCCCACATAAAGCAGCTACCCTAGCATGGTTTCCAGCCTGCAGCAGAAAGATTTACTTTCAGACCCAGGCTAAGGTGGGAATCATGGGTGTTTTCAGAGGAGCACTACAACCCAATGAAGTTAGAGGAAGGGCACGGTGTTACAAATGTGCATTTCCCCAAAACTGCATGGACAGTGTTTCTCAACACCTTTCAGCCTATAGACATATTTTGTGACAGTGTTGAACTGATTGCACCATTATTTACTGACACATCGTGGATGTCTCCTAATCAGTGGGTCATGTGGTTTGTAGCCTCTACTGGAGAGATACTAGATCTTATCAGATTATGTCCAGCAAAAATGTGGTTACAAACTAACTGGATCTAAACATCGAAACACAAGGAAGAAACTGCTGAAGGCCATTAAGATGCATCCCAAAGTGTGCCCCCCTGAGGTCACAGTCTCCTGGTAGATCCTAACCACAAAGGTTCAAAAAAAACCCACCATAAATAAATAAGCTAAGCAAAAATACAAGCATCAGCCAAGTATTATAAAAATCATATTAATTTTAAAGCTTTACACTTTTTGACATTTAAAAAAGTCTTTGACCTGGCATATTCTGCAGTTGGATTTTTCTGATGGTTTTATAAAGGTCACGTTTATGGTATAATGAGCACAAATTTCCAAGGGTTATTAATCAGAAAAACACTGCATTGCAAAGAGATTTTCAAAGACCTTCTCATTTTTATGAATATATTAAATATGAAAAATATATTATCAGCTTTTAAAGTGCCATTTTTCAAAAGCATGCTTGGGGAAGAAATAATTATTAACTTCTGGTGTCTTTACTTGAAATGAAACAAGTGCACGACTGAGAAGAATATGTAACTAATGTCATGAAATGGACACACTCCACTAGTAAACTTTATGAAGATAGTTCTACGTAGCAATGCATCTTCTATTCAGCACTAATAATTCCATTTAGCATTAATAATTCACTGGAAAGTGTTTTTACACATTTGTAACTGCGTAGTGCAAAGTAAGTGGAACTTAATGACAAGTTACTGCATGTTTCCAGGGTACCACTTCACTCTTCTGCTAGCTGTCAAACCTCTGTTGCTTTACTGAGTAACAGGTAGGTAACTTCAGAAAGTGATGAAGTCAGGAGAAGGATGGCAGAACCCAAGCCAAAAGAACAAAGTCAAAGCTAGCTCCACAGAGGGAGTGGAAGGGAAGGAAGGAGAGAGGTGCATTCAGAAAAAAAGGGGCAGAAAGTCTATGGTTTTGCAGCTGCACTTGGCTGTTGGTCTTACAGGTAGCACACAACAAAGGACATGAAAATACCTCCACCAACCTATGGCAGTGTTGCATAGCCTGGACTATGATTCCCTCCTGAACAAACCTCACAGAGTTGCATACATAGGCCTGCCTATGTGTATGTATGTGACAAAAACATATACTTATTGAAATAAAATCACATATTTCATTTTTCTTTCCCATGCATAATGGCATAAATGCTTGCACAATACAATACACCACAGTCTCAAACATTTTGATTCACAGAAAAACCCCCCAACACATATATGTTTAAAACTATTAGGTTTATGATCTTTCATAGGTAGGCAAAAGAATAAATAGGAAAATTAGAATGGAACAAAAAGAACAGGATTTACTAATGGGTACTGACCACTGCCACAGTAGATAGAAGTACATTTTACAGGACAGGCTCCTAGACATAAAGAACTTTTCAGTTCATGGTGGTTTGAAAGATACTTGTTAAGATAAATTATAGATCATATCATCATTTTTCCTGTATATATGTATTTCTAAATTAAAAACATGTCAAGTTATTTGGCTCAGGAACTTTTTCCAACAATGAAATATCTTAACTCCCACACTGAACAAAATACCTGAAGTTCTTAAAGAAAATTAAACCAAAACACCAAACACAAATATCTTTCTTTCTCAGGATGTAAAGCCAGAAAAAAAGCCTATTAGATCACATGGCCCAATTGTCTCTAAACCCCAACCCATTACTTTTCATAAAACTTCTACTATACTTTATTGAAATGAAACAAGTTCAGTCCTCAGGAGATACAGCTGTTTGTGCAAAAAGCAAAAGCCTGAGGCTCTGTGACCAAGAGTTTGTGGAAAAAGCTGATGCAAAACTGCAGTTTTCCTAGCAGGCAACCCATGCTTTGTATTGAGAAGCAAAGAAAAAGCAGGCAGTTCTTGGCACTTTGTTATCCCCACAGAAACAGGGGAAGAAAGGGATAAAATATTTAGTTAACTGTTAAGTTTGAACCTTACTAGGACAGAATTTTATGCCATCTCAAATCACATGTGCACTGTGTCACTCATGACTATACCCTGGATTTTCATCAGCAGGTAATAAAAAAAAAAAAAAAAAGGTAAATTGTTGTACTGGGAGAGAAAAATATCTGTATCTTCTGATAAGTACCAGAGTACTTGAAGATTAGATTAGAGTCACTCCCCTCAGTATTAAGCAACAGAGACCAGCTTACATCTTACTGGAGCTGTGCCATCATATGTTGCTTTTTTGCCCCGCTGCGGAAAAGTTCAGGTTCAAGTTGAACACTCACACAAGACCAAAGCGTGACCACTAACAACAGAGCAGCCTTCCAGCATGATGAGATGAGGAATTCACCAGGAATTTGCAGATCACTCCTAGCTTGCTAGGAACCTTTTATCTGTCCTGATAAACTGGTCAGCCATTCTTCATCTGTCTGAAAAAAGCTAGGGGTGCAAATGATCAGCAGTTCTGCAGAACAGAGCTTTAAGTTCAGCAAGGGAGCCATGAAAGGAGAGCTGGTGCTGATAGAGCACAAAACCCTGAAGAAAATGCTAAAGGCAAGGAGTTCACATCCAGTTTGGGAGAGGGAAAAGTGGAGGGGAAAGAAGGGGAAGTAATATGGCAGAAGGCAAAACAAGACTGGAAATAAAAGAATGGGATGTTGGAAATCAGTGGGAGAAATTTGAACCTTGGCCAGTATCAATTAAACTGTTGTGTTTTGGAAATTCTATATCCAGTTACAAATTTAATTTTGATAAAGTTTAAATAGGATATGTTATAGCATACCTAAACAGTAGTAATTGTGTAACTATTGTATCTAAAAATTCCATCTTTGTCAAACATTATTTAGTGCAATCACATGCTGCTCTTGTGCAATTCAAATGATTTTACTTTTTTCCCCTGTTCTTAAACAGAGATAAACATGTGTCATATGATATGCTGGAACACAGTGAACACAGAACTAGGTGTTAATTCACAGTATATCCTGGTGAGTAAATGTTTTTATTTCCATCAAAAAACTGTGGAATTGGGCTTCTACATGCCTAACTACAATGAAAAAAAAAAAAAAGGAAAGAAAAAAGAAAGTACAAATTCCAAAGGACTGACTCTACTGCCCAAGGAGGGTACCTTCATTCTCACTAACAGATCCCAGCCATGACCCTTCTGCAACAGTGAAAACATACAAAACATACTATATTGAATTCACTTTTATAAACCTTGTTATTCCCTGTCAAAAAGGAGCAGTTTGAAACCATGTTTTAATAATCCTTGAATCAGGCTGTGGGTTTGCACATGCCACTGTAATTACAAAGTTACGGATAATTAATCCATTCTTCCGTGCTAATTTGGCTGATGCTTTCCTTCAAGATGCGATTACTTGTGGACAAGAAAGGAAAACAGCAAAAATTCAACCTTTTCTGGGTTGCAAAACTCTGTCAGAATTTATCTTCTCTTCAGATCCACATGGAAGCTACACTTTCACAGATAATGTAGAAACAAATTCTTTTAAAAGTTTCAAAAATTGAAAGAAATCAAGGTCTGCATTTTAATCAAAGACCCATATTGAAGCCTGCTCTGCAAGTCCTCAGTCCCTCAGGGGACTGTCCCAATAGCTGGGCTGTTGACTAACTGGGGAGACTTGCACAATGATACCATTTTGGAGCAGCGTAGATTTGTGTAAATGTGTATTCACTTCACGGAGGAATTTAGCTTGTGTTTCCAGCAGCCCACAAAAATCCCTTGACCTCAGGGCTACTGTTTTTCTGGGGAAGTGAATACATTCTTTCACAGCGGAGAAGTTCTAACAAAATGGCTATTTATAAAAAAGGACTATGAAAACTTCAATTCTGGCAAGCTTACACCTGATGGAGCTGATTTAGGCAAATGCTCTGAGACCTGGAATATGTGGCAGTTATTAGGTTGACTGTCCTTCCCCTCACACTTGTGAAAATGCTGGCAGGTCTGTTTTTCAAATCTCTATGTAAAATATGCCTATAATTTAAAAAAAAGTTTTCCAAGCAAGTAAAATTATCTCCTGTCATTCTCTCTAGGTGAGGGAAAAGCACTACTGCTTTTGCAGACAAGACACAACGGACAAAAGAAATTTTTGTCCTATTTTCCAGAAACACAGGCATGTCAAGCCCAATTTATCTAATCCATGACATGTCGGATGCTCCAGGCTGCATCTACGGAAATAGATAAAGGCTTGTCCTCCACAGATTTAATGAATGGGAATCCCTGCCCCTGGCTAATATAAATCGTTCTTGTTGGTGGATAATTCTATTGATTACAATCCAGTCACATTTACACAAGTACACATAAGAATTTTCTGTAAAGCAGCACAAACTGTGGGCCAAAAAATGCAAGCCTAGTAATATCTACACATTTCTTTAAGCTGTATGAAGTTACGATTTTTCAGGTTTTTTTCCATATCCTATCCTGATGTTCCTTGTGTGTTGTACTATCACGTGACATAAAATTATTTCATGAAAAATCCACATGTGATTATTCACTTTATTCAGAGCTTTTTCCTCATGCAAAAAGCAAAGATTTTATAGGTTCTGACACATATTTTGCTATAGGGTTTCCTGACTTGACCACACAGCTTGTAGCTGTAAACAGAAGGCTCAGACCAGTATCCTGTGTATCTTGGTTACCATCTCATATGGGCAAAATTCTAAATGGAAAAAAAAAAACCCAACAAACTAACCAAACAAAAACTCCACAAGGAAAACCACCCCCCGCAGAGCTATGAAAGGTGGCAAGGAGACGTCTGCATACCAATGTGCAGATTTCACTGCTGGCTAGGGACACCAAGGCATGGTTGAAGAGACAAATACTATTCATCTGCATTTTTACATAGGGCAGGAACAGCCTGAAACCCTCTCTAAACAAAAAGAAATATGATAAAGTCTCAAGTAATAGTACCTCTCCTGGACTGGTCTTCAGCCAGCCTGGCTATATTCTGGTCCTCTATCAAGCCATCTTAAAATTTTATACCCCCTGTTCCAGGAACCAAACAGAGAAACATGTTATAAAACATTTAAATAACATTTTAGGCTGAGCCATACTTGCTCATACAATATCACTACTCAAAATACTTACTTCTAGACCTATATAACTATTAAAATTTCACTTTGTGTGTATCAAAAACCAAACTAGGCATTCACTGATTTTGCCCTCATAGTTATTAATGGTCTATAATTCAGCATTTTTGAACTAACTCTAAACATATATTGAAACAGGCCTAGTATAAAAGCAACCCACCTCAAACATTTCAGTTTGTTGTAGTCAAAGACTATTTCTCATCTACCTTCTTCCTAAGGTGTTCAAAAAAAATCAAGCCTTGGGCATAAGACACTAAAACTTACTCCACAGGAAAGAAAAGTCTTGGTTGACATGTTTTATTTTTAAGGCTTTCTCTGTTGGAGAGGCAAAATAAAATAAAAGAAATAACTTTGATTCTGTTGCATTACACAGTTATTTGAGAGATACTAAAGGAAATGTGGGTTTTTGAAAGGCGTTTCTACCAAGCCTTGTAACCACGATAAAATAGAATACAGTACCAAGAGGAGAAAAACTCCGGTGCGCGCTTTTCTGATAATCCACGTAGATCAGAAAGACCAGTATCTTGCAGCTTCATAATTTTAAGTCTATCTAGTATAATTCCAGATTTTATTGAGTATGCTATATGTATATATGTGTGTATATATATGTATATATTCGCTCTGATCAGTGTTAAGTCATTGCATTGCTTTGCTTCAATTATATGGAATGAAGACCTAATCAAATTCAACTTTTTTTCATCACAGTATTTGACACATTTCTAATATTTTTATTACTTTTTCAGATGAAAACAGAAAAATAATGCCTGAATTTAGTCAACATTATCTAACTGAATTTTGTGTTAAGTGTTTCAGGTAATTTCTCTATATGTTTTTACGACTTGAGATGAGCAAGTCACCCCCTCTACAAAAACTAAAACCTTTGAATTTTAATGAATTTGGGATATTAATCTGATCAGAAGAACCTTATAAAACCTAAGAAGCAAGGAGGACAACGCAAGAGCAAAGAGCCTTAACAGAACCATGTGTTGACAAGCTAGATCCCTCCTCCTATCCTCCCACTCTGCTGCTAAGGAGTGAAGGGAGCCTCGCATACTGTAATCATCTTTGCTTTCCATAAGAGGTAATCTTACAATACATTTTACATGAATTAAATGATATTAAACCAGTGAAGTGAGCCAACCAATTGTCAGATTGCTATAGAAAGGCAAGGATTTGCTAAGTCACAGACAAACTTCAATCCTACAAATACTTTTGCACATATGTAACTATTCCAATCCCTCAAATCCGTGAAACAACGTCAGAAAAGTTAATTATTTTTTAATTCAGAAGTGCATGCAGGAGTGGGGTCCATCTCTTGTTTTCATGATTCCATCTGACTAAACATTCAAAATGTTCCATAACAATGAGTTTTAAACAAACAGATCTGCTATTCTACTAAAAAGGAATTAAAAAATTACCAAGGGTGCTGAATTTGAAGGATGAATCAAAACCTCAAATACACAACCCACATCACTATATACAAGAGAATTTGCTTGTATAACCCAGAACTTGGCACTGTTTTCTTTAAAAACAAAACAAACACACAAAAAGTAGCAAGATACAGAAGAGAAATGCATGATGAAACTATAAACATCAGATGAAAATGAAGATACTCTAAGTATATTGCCAAAGATGCAAGATGTCCATCTCTTCTTTCTGACATTATTTTTAAAAAATCAGAATGATTCCAGTGACAAGAAAACACTTCCTATGACAAGAACATGCTTCCTGTATCTAGAAATGGCACTAAAAAACTCCCATAACCTTACTAAAAAAAGACAGTGTGTTGGGAAGGAGAGGCCTATGTCTCCATATGATTCCAGTGGCTTAAGAAGAGTTACACTGCGTATTAGTTTGAGCTGAAATACTAAAGGAGAATTATTGCAGCACACTGAATCTGCTTAATTAGAGGTATCAACTCAAGTAATGAGGCAATTTTGCATGCAAGCCTCTAAGAAACCTGAAACCAAACACAGCTTGCTTGTATAAGGGTTGCATTCCAGAGCCTAAGCTCAAGCCAATTTTACAGATCTGGAGTTGCAACTAAACATAAATCACCTGATTCACAGCAGAATGTTTTGGGCGTGTTAATCTGAAACACTGAGAAAATTTCAGCAGTGTTGGCCAAACCATGACAAAATTCAAGATCTGCACAAACTTCTTCAGCCTTAAACTGCTGATGCTGGCACAGTTCTGTTGTCTACATATCTGCATTAGGCTGGGACCTTACAGCTTCTGCCCCTCTAAAGTTGAACACAGGGTAGCTGTAGCTTCACAAATCTGTTGCTTTTGTTTCTGCTTTACAGAAAGACCTGATTTATTATCTAAGAAAAGACTCCCCAAACCTGTATTTCTGGCTATTCTGTTTCACTTGGACTTAGGCAGTATATGCAGTGATCTTGTCTAAATATAGATAAAATTTAAATGGGGAATGATAGGATTTCATTATTACACTCTTCAGAGAGCTAAATTATATTTAAAATACATTGACAAAACCTAGAGCACAGACAGCTGCTTCATGTTGCAATGTAGTTGTGTTGCTATGACATGGCAAAAAAAATTTACATTTTATTTCTCACTTAACTGACCATTTAAGTTCACAGAAACCATCAAATGACTCAGGTGTTCAGCTACATGAGTATTTACAGTTCCAAAAGTTGCAAAAGTAAAATAAATCTCTGTGTCCAAGGTCAAGCACCAATTATATTAACAAAACTCTTATGAAGTTCTTGAGGTTGCCTGCAGCCTTGAGATTGCAGCAGGGATACAAAATAAAACAATTCAGAGTTCATCTTTAGGTTGCTACACTGGGCACCTTTCAACATATTTCTGTAGAACATTGCCAAGACCAGGCCTGGTCATGCTACTAAATTGGTAAAGTCAGGCTACCAAGACTGGTGGAACCCCAAGAACAGCAAAAAAAGACTGAAAAAAGTCAGTGTAATATAGTGTCTGACAGCCTGAAGTAAATAGAGCACTTGCTGAGAATTTGGTTCACACCAAATATCCATTTCTTGCATGTCTAAGACCGTTCAATGTTTCCCTACAACTTCCTCTGCAGATTGTAAGCAAGTTGGTTTTAGCCAAAATAAAAAAATAAAATTAAAAAAAAATACAACTAGAAAGCCCCTTGTGTTAGGTTTACTATTTCACATGATTTCAGGATTCTTTCTGCTCATTGAAAGCTAGGAAATGTTGGCATAAGCTATTTCTTAGAGCTGTCACACACTGAAAAACCCATGTAAAGGAGTAAATGCACATAGACACCCAAGGGGACTAAAAACTTTCTAATTTTTTTTAATAGAAATCTATTTTTGAGAATATTGTTTTAAGTTTGTGCTCTTGCTCTAACAGCATGGGCAATGGCCTCTTATTGGACATGATTTAGTACAAGATTTTATCTCTGTCCCCCTAAAATTCACTATAAATTTCAAATTTGCTATATATTATAGTAGTATGATGTTGTTTGGCCTTTCCAAAACAATACATTCAAAAGTCAAACCAACATTCTAATTACAAATTACAATTTCCTTATCACTAGAAACCATTACTCATATACAATTTTAATACATGTCCATCCAGTAGCTCCAGACACACAACGGCAAATGTCAAAATCCTGCAGACTAGAAATGAACTTCTCCCACATGCAGCTTTTTCTGGCTGAGCTACAAACCCACAGAAATGATAGCTTGATATGATTTGTGGTCAGAAACTTCAACAGAGCTGCATGAGACTATGCTCTAAGAAAAATGTTAATCCTCCTCTGCTAGTGAGGGGGTGGAGGTGAGGGAGGTGGGGAAGATAAGAAACCCCAGACTTTTCTTATTGCTGCTCTTCTGCTTAACTAATGCAGTCTGTTAACTGAAGGAGAATCACCACAAACTACTAAAGTATTCAGTGAATTATCTTGATCTTTTTTGTACTGATATTGCCAATAATGTGTCTTAATGAGGCAAAAAAGACATCTGAGTTCAACAAGGCATTGGAGTGGTTGCCCCCAGGAAACTAAATAAAACTAAAATAAAAATAGGACTATTGTGAACTAAGAGATACTCTACATAACTTGTACATAAGCAGGAAAGCTTGGAAGTCACCATCCTACACACATAGACAAATTCCTTGCAAATGTAAGTCTAAGAGGGAATTGTTTTAGACCTAGGAGTATGTAGAACTACACAGTACAGTTGACTTAAGAATGCCATATTATCCTTATTGGCATAGACGACTCGGTAACGGAAATTATTAACAATAGTGACTAAATATGTTTGGAGTTGTTAGGGGTTGTAGAAAGCTGCATGCTAAGCTTATAGAAAAGAGATTTATGGTTTTAAAACACTTCCTGAAAAAAAAAAAAAAGAGGGTAACTTTCATTGCCTGTTGACCTGAGCTTTTCTATGGACTCTATCAAAGATGAGGCGGACAAGGAAATGATGGAGTCTTGCCCCACAGGTGTTCAGAGCTCCTCTAACATGGTGAGACCTGCAGCACTGCGTTCCTTCCTGCAGATGCATCTTCCCATAGGTGAGGCTCCCCACACGAGGCCAATGGAATTGAAATTATCCAACCACCCAAGCGCATATTTCCATCACTTTCATTGCCCCTTCTGGCAAAGGTACAGGGAGCAGCTATTTAAAGAGGATCTGCAACCCAAACAGCTAAATCCTTCACCATCACTGGATCATGCTGCCTCCACCCCAGACCCACTGCCCAACTGGCTGCCAGAGTTTGACTACACTGCTGATGATCAGTTTTAAGATTTTAGAGAGCATTTAACTCACACTTGAAATGGCTGGAGACACTAAACACAGCTGTCACAAATTATTTGGCT
Organism: Leptocoma aspasia; assembly: GCA_013399835.1. NCBI lineage: Eukaryota > Metazoa > Chordata > Aves > Passeriformes > Nectariniidae > Leptocoma > Leptocoma aspasia. The sequence continues at coordinate 1,712,627 of VXAX01003646.1, forward strand.
GTTACCTTAATTAGAATAGGTCTAGTTTAATATTTCTAGCACAGCTGAAACTCTGAGTTTTCTGGGGGCCATGGAAGTATCCCGGGATGTTAGGTCCAGTAAATGAAATTGAGTTCAAGCAAATCTGTTAGCACAGTCCAACACCTTCCACAGTTCATTACAAATAATAATTACTTTCTGAAACCTCCTCCTTCTCTATGAACAGATCTGACTCAGTAAGAGCAGTATCAGTGAGAAAAGCCAAATTTTTTACGAAAGATCCTCGAACTTGCAAGAGTTTTTTTGATACCTACTAGCAGTTGCCATACTTACATTATACCAACAGTTTTCAAAAGCAGCCCAACTTCTTTCAGTCAAACCATCAATATTACCTTAACTAATTTACTACCACAGTCAGCTTCCTACATTATTTACTAGAACAGAATAGAATCAGAGACAGAAAAACCTGCAAAACTGGAAATCTGCCCATCACAGGCAACTCACAAAGATTTCTTAAAAGATTAACTTATTTATTATGGAAACATTCTCTGACAGCATTAACCATCTATTGCTGTGAGCATCTAGAAAGGGCTAACAATTTATAATTACCATTATTTCTTCTTATCTTTGTGATTTGGAAGATATTAGCTCAGCTGGAGTCTCTCAAACAGATATTTAATATAAAATATTCATAATTCATTTGACTATATACCGAGGTCAGATGGCAATATTTCTGTTTGCAGATGAATCTAAAGTGAGCTTTGTATTGCTGAAAATGTACTGGCATAGCTTTTAACATAAAAAAAAACAACACTTCCTATAATAAATTACAATAAAGTATCATGCAATTTTTATCTTTGTGAATGTTCCTGTGAAGAAATGTTCCTAATAGAAATGCACAAAAAACTTATACAAATCACATAAACATTGTTAGAATAAACTGAGGGATATTTTAGGAGTATTAATTGTCAATGTTTTTTAATGCTAAGTATCGTCAAAGACTGCCTACCTGAGACAGTTCTGTTCTGTTTTTCATCACTACACTGAATCTTTTGGATACATTTAGCTTTATTTTTTTAAAAATAGGGCAGGGGATCATAAGAAGTAAAAATAAATTAATGTTCTACACATCTGCATTTTCTTCCAGAAATCTGTGGAGTTTTCTGGGTGTCCACAGTGACATGTAGCATCATCATTCATGGTCTTCAGAATGCTAATTTCACACTATTTAAATATTTTTTCTTCCCTGTGTGTTGATGATAGCATGTGATGACAATTTTGCTTCAAGCCAATGGCAAAACAGAGCAGGTTTTTTTGGTCATCCTGGAGTGTTGGTGAAGGGTGGTGCTGCCAGTACCATGTTGCTGCAGCACCAGCAGGCCACCACACTTTACCTGCTGCCTGCCTTTCTCTGCCAGCAGAGTCTACATACATTTCACACTCTCTAAGTCTTTCCACAATCACATTTTGATTGTATCTACATTGCTAGAGAGATCTGCAGTGTTGCTTTGATTGTTTTTTAATGTGTTTTCAGCCTTTCCTTGTCTGTTTATTACATTCGGTAAGTTCATTCACATGAAGGAGCTTATCTGTGGGGGCATCTGTGTAGTAATGTCCCTCTTTAGGGCCACTGATTCTTTCAACCTTGAAAACCTGCAAGTCTGCATGCAGGTAACCTACTGCACAGATTGTTAGAGTGTGTAGAGCTAAATGCTAATATGGATGGGGTGCTAGTTAGCATTGAGGAGGTTTGTCAGCTATACCTATGTAAGAACATATATTTCATGTTCTACAAAAATACTGCAAAGGATTTGCACAAAAAGAAAAAAAGAAAGAAAAAAACCATTAGGAATTTATAAATGTAATGAAAACTTTTACCTCAATCCAATTGAAAAAAAAAAGAGTTGTTATTTCAAAACCTTCCTTAATGAAGAAATAATGGGGAGAGAAAAATCATACCATGTAGACCAATGCAATTTCCAAATACTCAGGGCTACTAAGATTTAAGCCTAAGGATCTAAATATGTTATTAGGAGGCTGTTGCAACTGCCCTAGCACTGCATGTGGAAAGGAGGACCAAACAACCAGTTCTACAAGGCAGACAGACTGTGGTCAGGATTGGCGAGACAAATGTTTGTAAATGATTACATCATGTCTTGAGTGCTGAAATCATGTAAGGATGCTAGGAAATAATACAGTTCAGTGGCTTTATAGTACCCACGTTCATATGGCTACCATGCCCTCAGTCAGAAGGAGACAAAAAGCAAAAGTATTTAAATATATCCTTACATACACAAACACAACTTTTTATGGCCTGTTTGGCTTTTTAGAATTTGTCCTTTACAAATACAGGAACTGCAAAGTTAAATAGGAGATTATGCAAAGTTTTACATATGTCTGCAAAGTTTTTACTTTTTTCTATGCTACCTAAAAGCAGACGAGTCATGCAACTTCCACTGTTGAAAAATTTGCTGTTTACAGCAGCACAATTTACCAGTAACAATAGAAAAACAGAGAAACAGTGTGCTTGCTACATAATAGTCACATATCTGGCAAACTGAATGCACCTGTTACATTTCTGGTTTTGACAGGAGGTGAGTGGATTTGCTATCACAGGTAAATACCAGCAAACAAAACCTAATCTGCTAAACATTGCACTATAGAGACAGTAGACCCCCAGGTCACTACTGAGAAATGACTTGGCTTAGCAAAAAGAGCACTGATATTCCTTGCAGTGCCAAGACTGCCTTCATCTCCACCTGCTCCTTCCTTTTGCATTCACAGTTGCAGATCTGGTCAAGGTTCTGTGTTTTTTGACTTGGTGTTCTGTGTTGTTTTTTTCTTTTTTCTTTCCATTCAGTATTGATCCTTGGCGCAATGATGGGTAACAATATTGGAAAACACAGTCATTATCTCCCTCTATATTCATAACTTACTACACTCCATAGTAAACAAACTGAGTAAACAAGGTCAACAAGAACAAAAGAAGCTGAGAAAATTTTCATGGCTTTCATTTGAATGAATTGTCCATCTGCTTTTTCAATTACAGCATAAAAGTAAATAAATAAGTGAACCACTATGAAGAAATACTCAAAGAGAAAATTAAGCCTGTTTTTTTTTCTTTTGTTCTCCAGAAAGCAGTTTTAATATTCAGAGGGGGTTTTCTAGCATAAATCTGTTTTTTAGGTTCTATCTTGTTTTCTGATGGAGAGAATTGGGGAAGAGACTGCTGGTTTGCATTTTAATAAAGAGAACACCTAAATAACACACAGTAGAAAAATTACCAGTATGAGCCAAAGCCCTTTGAGACCCTAAGCATATGCTAAAATTTCAAACAGCCATGCCCAGAGTTAGCAGACATTCATGGTCAATCTCATTTTTCTATCTCCTGTAACTGCTTCAGAGATTAAGATACTATACATTATCAAACCCCAGGAGCTTTTTCAAGCTTTACTTGAAAAGCAAGTGTTACATTATGGTTTTAAATTCTGAAACCTGCAGGGACTACAAAACAGAGTAAATTAGTTGGCTTGGTAAAAGAGCCAGGACCTCATCCCATAGTGATGAAAGAATTTTCATGATTTCCAAACAACTGGTTCAGCCAGCTAGCAGAGGTATAAAAAATATAAATAGATTAATCTAACCCCACCTTTTTAAAATAGATGTGGGGAAGGAAATAAGGAAGAAAGGAGAAAAAAAAGCACAGAGGGAGAAAACGTACTTTTGTTTAAACACCAGATAAGGACTCAAAATATCTTTCCATTTTTTCAAACCTGAAGAAATTTTAAATGGATATTATTTTAAGCATCAAAAGAGACAGAACTGTATTATCACAGACGTTTACATGAGGCAAGTGTGTATAGTAATTGAACTTTCATAAGAGCCTCCCTTACAATTCCAATCTGAAATTACAGTTGCGTTCTCATAGTTTACATTTGACCCAGACCCTTGCCAACTCCTTTAAGCTGTCATACCACACTTAAGATTGCAGTAACTCTTTATGGTACATATGTAAACAGAAAAAAAATTGCCTAAGAGGAACATGATTGTGAGCATGAGACTGATGAGCTGAAGGAAGCGGTCAACAAAATGAGCAAGAAGGTCTAAGCATATGAGCATATGAGTCAGTAATGCAGCTTTGTGTATTAGATTTTTTACCCCTAAGTAGATTTCTCAAAGAAGTGTTGCTAAAATAACTGAGCACACAGGCTGACCTACAGAATGTGGTTTTGCCATATAATGACTTAGCCATACAAGAGAGGAAGGCTTCTTTCCACTTTCATCCCCAGCAATTTAATTCAAGTGCAATCTCAGCCTCTTCAAGCTTTGGTATTTCTCTCTTTTGCTGCATTTTCTCTGAATGTTACCAATCATCTATGCAATTTCAGCTGCAAAACTAATCTTTGCGGTATATTACGTGTAATATCTCTTTTTTAAAAATGGAAGCCCTTATGACCTCTATTGTATTTCAAGAACTTTTCATGATCTAATGGCAAATTGAAATATTTCCTTCTTCCAGGCCAAATATATTTCTCCTTTTACAAACACCACCATCTTCTTTAGTGCAATGAGAGGCAAAATCTTTAAAGGGTTTCCTGTAAGCCGATTAACATTTTTGTAATTGCTAGAATTTCTAGAATTGCAGCTTGCTGATGAAACAAAATCAAATAACATGGAAGGATATTTGCACACAGGCACAGAGATGTATCAGCCATATGACTCTAATATAAATATAATCAAAGGCTCTCTTTATTTTTAAAATACTTTGTAAAAATTTATACGTGTTGCCTTTTAAGAAAAAAAAGAAAATAGATGTATGATATCACAATTAAAATTTTAGAAATCTGGTTTTTTCTTAATTTCATTTCTTAACAGAAGAAAGACAATTGTTGGGAAGGAAGGCAGGATTAGATTTTACAATCATCCCAGCTAAAATATGCACAGACACACATTCACATGAGCACGTGAGCGCACACACACTTGGTTAAAGGACCCTCAGCTGAAGCAACTGTGATCTAATCTTCTCTAATGAAGCAGGAAGCCACCAATTCTGATTTTAAGTTTGGAGCAATTCTGTCACCCACAAGAAGAGTTACACTTGGAATTACTTTTTTTTTTTTGTCTGTGAAATGGTTCTTTTATTTAAGGCAACATACTGGATATATTTTGAGGCATTTCAAATGAACAGTTTCTGTTCAAACGAAAATGGTGCAATCTAGCACGGAGCAGTTTCTGTAAGTTCAAACGGGATTTTTTTTATTGTTATTATGTATACATGCATTAATGATTATTCAGTGCTTCAAGATATGAACTTCACTGCCCAGGAGTCTGTAATGTTCCAAATATAAACATCAGGCTCCTGCAGTTTTCAGGAATCTATACATTGGCTTGCTCAGCTGAATTCTTCTGTCACACACAGCATCCATTATATATTAACTACACTTTCTTATTGCAGATGGCTGGTGATAAAACACAGTTAGTAATCCAGTATCTGTGCTTCTCAAAACATTTTAAAAGAACAGCCTTATCAACACCGATTCTTCCTCAATTAAATGAAAACAGAAATGGTACTAAAGGCCTCCACAGTGTCTAACCTAGAAGGAAATATAACCTCCTAAAAACAAACCAGTAACAACTAAATATTTTCATGGAAATTAAAACAAAAAAAAAACAAAACAGTTTCAGCAGTTGGTCAGTTGGCTTGTAGAATGTGTGTTTTCTTTAAAGAGGTGATG
>VXAX01003646.1:1718538-1821275 GCA_013399835.1 Leptocoma aspasia
GTAGGATATGTGGGGCGTGGGGGGGGGGGGGTAGTCTTATTATTCCATGACTCATCCAGCATGAATCTCTTAAAGAAAGTGTTCCAGAAATAAAAAGTGATATTCAGAATAGTAGCATGTATGCAGATGAACTACTACATTCTGCAACATGGACTGAAAAAACCCACTAAAACTTAAAACGGCCACCATACAAACAGAAATGTTATGGCATTTTCAGGTAAAAATTGTTTGTTTCCCTTAACGTTATATATAGTAATTTCCACGCCAATATATTAAATTCCTGTATAATGTGAAACACTGAGGACAGGAGATACTTAAAACAGTAATAGGTTCAGAGGAGGCAGGGAGGGAAGGGGGGAAAAGAAAAGAAAAAAGAAAGGTACAATATTTTCCTTTTTCCTTCTCCCTTTACTTTGTAAATTTTAATCTTAAAGTTTCTTTGGGTTGTGCTTCTTCAGCAAGGCCAAAGTATGGGGGCAGTGATTTTTTTTTGGTGCAGGGGGTGAAGGATTCGGATTGCTCTCGGTTCCAGCCAGGTTCCCCGAGCCCTCAGGACTCGTGCTCACTGTCCCAGAACTGCAATAGCACTGCGGCGTTTCCTCCGGCTCGATGGCCGTGGTCTGTGGAGCGGTGCAGGACACACAGCAGCAGCTCTGCCCCTTCCCCTGGCCAGGAGCACTTCCCACCTGCCTGACCACACTGGCCACCCCAGCCCCAGGGGCGGCCACGGGGCCGCTGTGCTCCAGGACCAGCCAGCTCCCGCAGGCTGCCAGGCCCAGGAAGGCACAATCATGGAGAGGTGGCCAAGCCAAGGAGACAGTGGCCAGTGGGACCTTTTAAGGCAGAGGTGCTGCTCTGACTACTAGCCACAGCAGAGCCCTCACGCTGAACAGGACTACAGGAGGCTTCCTCTCATCAGCGCTGTGGCACTGAGAGCCACCCACCATTCCTCCTCTCAGAACTGCTGAGAATGGTCACAGCTGACTTTTATCTTATGCTAAATTATTAACTTGGCAATAAATACAGGCAAAAGTTGCTCTGAGGTATGTATGTATGTTCTTAAGTGCAAAACGTCTCCGTATGATAACACTTAACAGAAATGTATTATTTTCATTGGCTTTTGGCTTACTCCATAAACACACTACATCATTTTGTAGGATTTTTATTACTATTATTATTACAATTCCATATTCCTATTCAACTTGAAATGATGAATGCAAAATCAATACAATAAGTAACAAATGTATCCACGGTGACCAAACAACAAACTCAAAAGCACAGCACGGTGAGTGAAAATTAGCAGGTCTTAAAACTACATCACAATTCAGTTGCAATGTAAAAGAAAGGCTCATGAATTTAGAAGGGTTACAATGAGTTTAATTATTTGAAGGATCAGCTCAAATAGTGAAATATACATAGTAGGATGGAAGATAAAGGTAGAATATCTTCTTGGAGGCTACAGCTTTAAAGAGAAAGAGAAAAATTATGACAAATTCCTGAATTTAGCAACTTATCTCTCCAATAGTTAAAAAACTCCCTTCACCCATTAACACTTGCTCTATAACAAGAATGCTGTCAGACTGTTAGGTCTTACTTTCCGTGGCAGTTATTTTCAGTATTTATTTCAACCTTAATGCTGCACACACACATTCCCACTATGCCACCTTACATCAGCAGCAATTAGACAAGAAGGCCCAGAAAACAAGATGCATACAAACATACAGAAATGCTTTCTTTTTCTTCTGTTTCTATATTTATGTGGCCCAATAGTTGGAGGCGTGGGTTAAAAAAAAAAGACTTCCCAAAAAACTACAGAATTCTTTATTAATATTTAAAGGAAAGTATCTTTTTTTTCCTTAGAAAAAATAAAATTCCAATATTGTCTATGTGATGGCTGTAGCAATTTGAAATCAAAGTAGGTGCGCGATGTGTGCAGTCAGGCTTTCATCTGGCTCAGTGCAATACTGCTTTGTGCAGTAACAGGGACAGGTGAGATTACAGATGTTCTGGCTTCTCACTGACAGTGCAAGAAAAAAGCAAGAATAATCACAGGTAAACATTATCCCCCAGCTCATGCTTTCTTGTGCAAAAGACAGGAACAAGAATATTCACTTAAAACTTAATATTGAAGGAAACTTCAGACTGAACACAGCAGATAGAGAACTTGCCTAGCAGGAACTTTCAGCTCTCCTCTCAAAAGTGAAATTTCCTACAAAGCACAATACAGTTTTTTCCGTTTTAAAACTTCTGCTGCACCAGAAAACAAATAAGCATATGATGCAGCGATTTTTATTTTTTCAAAGTGACACCAAAAAAGTTTGATCATCATTACATGTTTCTGAAAATTATCAACAGGAAAAATATTGAAAAATTAAATACCATCAGCTAACATATACCTAATACCCTAACCTATAACTTCAGGAAACTGCAACTTCTAATCCTACACAAGAAAAACCAATTGTTAAAAAAAAAAAAAAAAAACCAAAGCCAAAAAACATCTTGCACTTGCAATGCTATTAAAGGTAGAAAAATACTGGAAAGAAATGAATAGCAAGTTAACCCGGCTTTTTTAATGGTGAAGAGACTTAATCCAAATCACTCAAACCTAAAACCACATTGCTTGCCTATTTTTCCTCAGTCTTTTTAAAATGTAGTAAAGCTAAAATATTGAAAATCTATCTTTGAAAGGGACACTGAACAGTTCTGACAACTCAACAAATTTGTTTTTTTTTTCCTGCTAGGACAGTTTACATCTAAAACTATCGGCTTTCATAATTTATGTATTTCACTGTTAAAAACAAATCACACACACATACACACACAGTCTTTAATTTTATGAAAATAAGAAAATAGTGCTTAGCATGGTACAAGGCATAGTACTTTTTTGACAGAGCTGAGAATATTACAAAAGTTCTTCCCTTAAAGCTTGAAGTGAACTCCTGATTCAATATTTAATGAAACTGAGAAAGCTGCTGAATGTCCCAGAAATCCTTTAACTCCCTGCTCTCTGTTCATTCTAAGCATGATGCTTCTATAAATTAACAGTGAGACTAGACGAGATTTCAAGCAGTCAAGAATAGCATTTTTCCATCACCCCACCTAATTCTCTATTTTATTTTTCTTTGCTCTTTAACAGCACTAACTTGCAGCATTATATTGCAATCGTACATCCCAGCCCAGCACTGCAGCGCTACATTGCTTAGACATAGCTCTACACTCCAGCATGTTTTTAGGGTATGCAGCCAGCTCAGCTGTAAGCCGAAGGAAGATTTCTATCAAGCAACAAAACTAAACTCTGCACAAATATTTAACAGCTCCAAGACCCCTAAAGGCTTAAAATAATATGCATTTTGTGGCATGCTAGGAGCCAACCCCACACCAGTGATGTGCACAACGCAGAGTACTCAGCAATCGCAGCATTGCAAATAAAACATTGTTTCCCCTTTGTACCTTTGAATTCTTCAAGCTACAAGCTGAATGAAATACTGAGGTTTGCTGTGCCTCTCCAGCACTGACAGTGCAGTAGCAGCTCGTCCATTACATTAAGTTTGTCTAAAACTTCCCATGCCTCACAAGCATTTCTCATCCCCTCTTGGCAGATGAAACACAAGTTCATTTAAAACAAACCTAGCATGAGTTCATCTTATCTAGCTTGTTTTTCAAACCGCTAGAACTACGCAGTAGCCCACTCAAACAGAAGATTTCCCAGACAATGGAATCCTTTCAAACTGCACAGCCGGCAGGATTCCCCAGTTGTCAGTTTAAGGTGCGTGCCAGCACGAAACGTTCTTGAATCTGAAATCTGTAATAATCACCCCTATTGATAATGTGAGCAGAAGCAGAATTACATCACGGTTAACACTTACCAAAATACATTATGTTTCTCATTAATCATGCAGTCAGGATCCCACCGCTGTGTATTCAGCATTAGCTCCTGCACAGGGCTGACATGTAAAACAGAGCTTTTTCATTCTACATTATGTGGAAATTTCCCAGCACGAGAAGCGTGAGAGAGCAGTGTGCCTCCTCAGGATGAGCGCTTTGCAGGCAGTCTTATCCCTGATACAATCCCTGTCTGATTTAGCGTTTACTCCGGCTGCATGCTGCACTGCCCATTCTTACTGTAATCTGACTCCTCCTTCTGATGTCCTTGCTGTGCCTGTGACATCAGGACTAAGAGTACTACAAACAGATCTTTTCTTTAACGGGCTTGCAACGACATGCTCTTATATCCTGGTTAACCTAACTCTGGTTTGGACCAAAAAAAAAAAAAAAAAAAATTGTACAGGCGTTTTTTTTTCTTGGCAGTAAACGCGTTTAGTGACATAACGTGCTCAATTACATAATAGATGGGAAAGACAAAGCGTAAATTGTTAGTGTATTTTTCTTTGAAGGGCAGGCTCCAGGAGAAGCTTTGAGTGCCTCAATACCCCAACTTCAATAGAAGATAAAGATGCTTGGCACTTTGCAAGATCACGTACCCCTAAGACTTTTTTTTTTTTTAATCAATAGTTCCACTTCAATAAACAAAATAAACAATTTCAATTTTTTGGTTGGATAAAGACAAGTCTGTTTCTATTTTTAAAAAGAAACTGGCAAATAGGTTGTTCAATTTCAATAAAGCTGAACTGATTTTTTTAAACTACAATTTCTTCTATTCTACCTGAATAACAAAGCATGAGGACAGGAGACATACGACAATGAGGATCTATAATGGAGTTTACAACCTTTCACCCTCTAGGTCTCTAGGTGCTTTCTGGCACAGGTTGATAAGTCATTAGCAGCTGGTAAGTATTTTATTTTTCTGTGGCAAATAGAGGGGTCCTAAGTTTGTTGTAAATAGGTCCCCACACAATCCCTGGTGCTATAAGAACTAGTAGCAGCTTCAGAGGAAGAAAGACCAAAGAAACACCAGAATACTGTCCACCATGTACATGGCAGTGCCCCGGGATGGATCCAACAACACACCAGTGCGGCAGTGCGGTGAAGACAATGAGGTCTGTATTTATGCACATATGTCTCTTCTCTGAATCAATAGAGGACATTGCTTTCCTGCTGTCAGTCTGGCAAGTATCAGTGATAATACACTTACACTAAATAAAGGTAAAAAATAATGGACAGTATGCTGAAGCGTTTATTTCATTATAATAGGATCTAATGAGATGAATGCTTTCATTCTACAGGAAAGAGGATGACAGGTATAATTCATTTAAAGCTCCACTTCTTATTTGTAAAACCACCACACAATAAGTACTATTTCATGAGGTCCAATCACTTCAGGCAAAATTATCGCAGCAGCACAGCAGCCAAGGAACGCTCCAGTTGCAGCAGCAGAGGTAAGAGCCCTGGTGTACAGTGCCGCTATGCATCTCTCAGCAAGAGTCCTCTGCAGCATCGCCCTCACGAGGTTTCATGCTACCTGTATGAATGTTACTGGGATTAAACACTGATGGGTAACTGGGGCACCAATTTCAGTCCTGTCCCCCACCGGCAGTCCCACAGATATTAATTTCTGATACCTAGCCTTTCTCAGTGCGCTTTCTTATTTCAACTGCCCCTAGCAAGAGGCAAGCTCTGAAATGAAAGATCCATGCTACACATAAACTCCAAAGTAAGTTTTGCTTCACAACTGAAAAGCACACAGTGCAGGAGTGCACTTTGAGGCCATAGTGCACAATGTTAGAAGATCAAATCTTCTTGTGTGGGTCAAACTGACCAACAATGTAAGTTAAGCAGATATTAAATCACAGTGAAGAAATGCCGTCTAAAAATTCCTGGAGAAAAAAAAGAAGCTGTCTAGAAATCATGGCCTATGTTTCAACTACACAGTGTGGACAGCCAGTAACAGAGGGATTCACAGCACATTCCTTCCCTTTATTTCATCATTACAATGCTCATTCACTTCTAAAATACAGGGAAGGACACCTCATTATAGGGGAAAACACCATCCTCAAAGACTGCTTTAAAATATCTCAGCTAAAACACTCTAAGCAGTAGGTATAAGCTACTATCAGGAGCCTTCTGCAGCACAAGCATTCCCTCCTCTCCCTTCATGGAGGGTAAAAGCTCAGAGAATCAATTCTCTGTGAAATCCTTCAGCTCCTTTTCCAGCTCTGAAGTGCTTTTGCGGAGGCACTGCGTGATGTCCTTTAAGACAGTCTGCACCCAGGCACAGCATTTGCCTGTTAAGCTGCGTTTACCCTATCACAGAAAAAAAGGATTGGGGTTATTCTGCCAGGAGTCAAACTCTGCAAGATCTAGGCTAACTCTGGTCTCAACGTTCCACCAAGCCAATATGCCTCCTGATTCATGCCATGGGTACAGAAGGCTCACGTCTGTGTAGATGTGCTGTTAGTGCTCAGGCAAGGACTACGCTGCCTTTAAACACCCCTTCTTGAAATGCTGTTGTGGTACAATACCTGTACCAGTTTGGTGGTGTCTGATGGCAGGTCAGATCCTCAGGCAGTGTAAACACCAAAGTGCCACATGTTCTGACTGACATGTTCTCCACTGCTTGGTTCTGAATGCTACCTCCAGTTTTGTTTTGCCCAGTAGGATGTAAAACAAGAAGGACGACCTCTCTCCTTTTTGCATCTTATTTGTGTTCCATTTCTTTTCATTTCTTTTCTTTCAACTACAGAGATGTAGGAGGGAAAACCACTGGAAAGCTTTCACAGCCCAAATTCACATACTCTATGACAAACTCTGCTTTCACTTACACACATACAACACTAATAAGCTGCAAAAACAAGTAGGGTTTCAAGCAAGGAAGAAAAATAAATTTTATTCCCTGAGTGGGATATTGTCACTGTCAGTGAAAGCAAGGTTTAGTTTAGTAATTGCAATCCCAAATGGCTGGAGTTTTAATGCAAGCATTGAGGATTCTGCTGAAAACAGCTGTAGGGAAGTACAGTCAGGAGCAGCAAACACTTATGTGTGCCTGGAGATCTGAGTAGACTCAGCCTGTGCATGCAGGATCATGCAGAATGAATGAGCAAATTAGTCCATGATGTCAGCCCATGGTGCAAACTCCCGACCATCAACAAGCCAGCACAGGCTAACCAGCATTTAACCATGCTACAGATACCAGACAACTGCAAAATTATCATATTTTCATGCATGGTTCACTTATAAAAACAAAACCCCCAAAACTCTTGTGATTCAACCATAGCATAAACATAACAAGAAAAAAACTACCTTCTCCTAAACTAGCTAATCCTCATCCTTATTTATAATAAAAGAAGCAACTTCTACTCCCTGAAATCCTCTTTTCCAACAACCTGTTTCTATTTTTCATAATACCATCTGCACCTTGAGTTCTTCTGCCCTTTCTCACCTTGGTAAAAGCTTTGCCACAAAGGGCAGATTTTCAAAATGCAGAAAACCCACAAGACATCACCTCCTTGGAATAAACAAAAAAGCACATAGCATATATGGCCCAGAAGTACAGCACATACCCTACATTTCTCCAGACCTGGGAAAGCTACAGGTTATTCCCCACACCTGACTTGATCAAGAGCCAGAGGGCCAACTTCATGAAGCAGCTTCTCTGTTCTGTGCTTTCTACCGATTTTTATCTATCCACTGATTTACACAATGCCTCCATAGTAAGTATTAAAGACACTCACAGGCAGGTCTGTTGCAGAGACTAATTAATATTTGATATTAATGCATCCACTTAATTCCCTAGGATTCCTGGAAAACCCTTTTCCAGTCTTGAACTCTCCCAGGAGGCAACTAATATTAGATTTATACCCAAACTCTTACCAGCTGGCTTTGATGAATGTCAGTTAGTGAGGCTGACCACAGATCATCTCTTGCAAATGCAGAAGCAGATCGAGGAACTCTTTGCTGGCAGAAGTGTAATAATAGTCAAGAAATACACTAGTGACACAGCATTTTAAGTCTATATATCATGTGTAGTAGGCTAAAAGATCTCATACACCTCAGAGGTTTCCAGATTTTCCCAAAATAAATTTTGTCTACTGTACAGAGACAGCTATTAAGAACAAAAATTTATTGTGGAAACACTCATTTCTGAAAATAAAATGGGAGAAACAATCCAAATCACACTTGGCCTATTAGTTCATCAAATGCATCCCAAAATGAAAAGATTCTTGCAAGTAAAGTGGGTCTAGGATTTACACACAATTTGGAAATTTATGCATCGAAGTTACTTCATTCCTATTAGTGACCACAGTGCAGACAGAAAGAACAGCAAACAAGCCACAGTTTTGTAAGCCTCCAAAAGTAATTGAAAAAGTTTCCAAGTGCACATATTTTTGTGCCTCAAATCAAATATACTAAGTACATCAGCTAGAAGTTTGGTTTGTTTTTATTTTGAAGCCATCTGGAACAGTTTAAGACATACTACACAATAATGCAGATTTTGTGATTCATTACTAATCTCCTGAGGTTACACTAAAGGATAAGAAGGGAAGGAGCAAGTTACATTTGTATATTTTAAACAACCACAGAGGCTCATCTTTGGTTTTGAACATTCTTCACGGGCTAAAACTACCAAATGTGTTTTTTACCCTTGACTCAGAAGTGTCACTTCTGGAAATGTGCAATATTTGTCACCATGAATACCATTTAACTGCAGCAGTACCCGAAGGAACTCTGCACCACAACACGTGAATACAACTGGAGGAACTTAATTAATCTTCCTGTCACTTCCATGATGCTTTTCATTAGTTTAGCTGCTATCTGATCAACTGCTGCTTTCTCTATTGGAAATGGCTAACCAGAACCTCATACAAAGGCGTTTTCAAGAGGTAAACAGGCTCACTTTTGATTCTGAGCCTTTACAAAGCTTTGCCAAGCAGACTTTATCAGTTCAGTAACAGTACTTACAGCACTGCTCTTTTTAAGCATCTGGGATTTTCCACATACAGCTTAAGAAATATAAATAGAACAATATGCTTTTTTCTAAGCTTAAAGCTAGTACTTCTGGTATTTTGTAGTTTGAACACAGATAACGTGTAGCAATTGAGAGGTCATATTCTTCTGAATTTCCTTCCCATAGGCATGGATAGTTATTAAACAAAAAAGCAGAACGTAGCCAACATAAAACCAAACCCACATTTTAAGCGCTGTTGCTGCTAATTGTTTCACTAAATGCCCACTCCTGTCATCTTCTGCTCCTAAGTATTGGACAAGATTTAAGTTAATAAATTAATGAATACACAACTGATGAAGAAGCTTCTTTGACTATGTATATTGATAACAACTTAAAATAGAAATATGGTCTTAAAAGCAAACAAGAAGACCGAGAAGCTTGTCTGAGTGCATGTCAAATATATTTTCAAACACACCCACACACAAAATGTAATTTTTTTCACTCAAAAATGAGAACTGGAATTGAGGACAACATAATGTCCAACATGCATAATCCTTCCTTTCTCCCTCTTCCCCTTTTATTTCTGTACTGCTTTCAGAATAATTTCTCTAACATGTGGAGTTCAAGCATATCACAAGCAGAAAATTCATCACTACCTCTTGTGAGGTGAATGATTAATCCATGTTTCACTTTTTCTGTCCATCTTTCCAACACTCTCTAAAATTTCACAACATACCTTGCAGACTCATCATCAAATCCAGACATTTTATTCTCACAATTTAAAAATTTAAATTTAGAAATCCAGACGTTGCACTAAAAAATTTGTGCAGGTTTCACACTCAGGATTTTTTATTTTTGCACTCTGTTTTACAGGATGCATATGTTCATCTATGAATGGATGCATTTTGCATTTCTGATTACACCATCAATTGGCTAAAACTATGCACTTCTTTTATTTCTATAATAATTTTTATCAAACAACTTATAAGTCTCAAGTAAAAAATTAGATAGTATATAGTAAACTCATCTACTCATTCTGCCTGCTTTAACTGTGTTTGATTAAACTAAAATATCAATTTATTACATTATTAATTAGAGATCGCCTAATTTTGTTTAAAATTATAACAAAGCAATTATTGCACAGGTATCAGCCTATGTTTTAAGGTGGGAACGTTTGTTAGGATTTTGTTTGGGGTTTTTTTTTTTTTTTGGAGGAGTGGTGGGCTGTTGAGTGGGTTTTGTTGTTGCTTGTTTGGTTTTGAGTTGTTGAGTGGTTTTTTTTTTTGCCCTTCAACAAGGTGCATCAAAGAACTTGAGATTTCTTCAACAGATCATTTAGGACTCTTGTGTGAAAATTGTTCAGGACTATTGATTTTAAATAGTATTGAGTCCAAGCAGCTGCTGCTTTACATCATCCTTTCTTTCCTCCAGGCCTTTTGGAAAGTGCCTTAACACACTCATTACATGGAGACTGCATCAAGCATTTTTCAAAATATGGGATAAAAATATTTTTTTACCACTTATGATGCTTTCAAATCACTCGTAACAATGTTACTATCTCCATCTAGTGGCTTATATGATTAGGACTTTTGCTATTAATACACTAAAACCTTTTTATTGTCCTTTGCCTTGCCAATCCCAGATTTTTCATTTCCTGTTTCCAGCTTTCTCTATAAATTTTCCATACTTCTTACTTCTAATTTATATTGATTAGTATTGAGTTCTCTTTAATAATTTTGTTCCAAGTTTTGCTTTTATTTCTAGTTGCTCTGCTAACTTTCTGGCTGAACCAAGAAAGACTTTTAGTTAATGTTTGCCATTTTCTGAACATGGAACTACTTTTTTAGTCATCTAGTGACCTCTAGTTATCTAAGGCAGCATCAATTTTCCTCCCAAGGCTTTTCTCAGCTCTTTTCTTCCCAAATATTTCTGCTTCTAATTTTCCAATAAGAAATAAAGCATCTTGAAACACAAAATCTGTGACCGATTTTATTTGCATTCTGTATATTTCTATAGAATATTAAAAAAAATCTCTTTCCATACCCTTAAGTACCTAAATGAAAGTATTTCAAGATACAAGCACAAAAAAACCCATTCCTTCTTTTTTTTTTGATACTGTTTATAGCTGTTTAAAGAAGAAGAGGGAAAAAAAAGTAGCAATGCAGTAGGATTTTAGGTTTCCCAGTGATTATGAAGGCACTGAGCTGTGGTTTAAGTACTTAACTGCAAGAGGAAAATGCCAGCATGTGCAGTCCCAGTATGAATGGGTGCAAAGCAGTTTGCCTTCTATACTGGATCGATCAACGGGAGCGAGAATGGAGCGTAGACCTACAGCCAGGAAGGGGCACAAACACTGCCAGCTGCACAACATTGCAACTTCTCTCCTGCTTTGGGCAGCTGAGATATTTTGCAGCAGCACCCAAAGCGACTGCAAGGTGCCAGCACCACATTTGCAACTAAGAAGAGGAGGCAGGAGTTTAAGGCATGTCTTGCTTTAACTACCTTAAGAGACAGCACCTCAACTAAAGTAGTCGGTGCTACACATGCCTCCTGAGGCAGCTCATCCCATGATAAATTGTAACCTGAGAGGAAGAAATTTCATCTCCACTGGAATAGAAACAGTTAAAACTAATCTCATAGAAAACACTATTGCTGCATTTGAATTCCTCTTTCATATTCAAGGAAAAGCAGTTTTAGCTAAAACTATCAAAGGAAATGCGAGTCATAGGTGAGTAACATGCAGTCTCTCAGAAAGCTCCATGCAAAAAGGGGAGAAGATACAATGGCAGCAGGCAAGACACTAATTTGAGGCTATAAAAGGATGCAAGTTATAGCACAGTACTCAACTTTTTATGAGATTGTTTCTAAAAATCTGTATTAGATTTATTCATACCAGCATTGAGTTTGATAGGTCTGTCCAGGTGTAAGCATTTTGTAATTCCACACATGCAAGTTCCACAGCAGAGTGCAAGAAACAAACTGTCACAAAGTGAAAATATCAGCAATATCTCACTGCAGGTGAGACTCAGAGACTCACCTGCCTCAGAGACTGACACTTCAGGTTTTATGTGTCTATTTGTGCACCTACCTGCAATCTGGATGTCTAATTTCCCACCACAGTCAAAGCAGAACAAACTGATGTAGTCAACCAAGCCAGAGGAGTTACTTATTACATCTGAAAACAGACAACAGCTTTGGGTGGCCAAGCAGCTCTCCAAGCTCCATTAACTATATTTACTGGAGTTTCACCAATCTAAATGGGAGCTTAGACACCTATCTCACTCCTGGATACCTACAAACACACACACATACACACTCTGCTAGCTGAATCCCAGCCAAGGCTTCCAAACCCCTTAAACAACCTGGGACCCCTGCAGATCACCCATACCCACTGAAATTCAGCTCGATCTGGGATCATCACAGCAACTACTGACTGTGCTCAGCAACACTAAGCAGCATTTTAGAACAGAACATGAGAAACACCTGCAAGTGAAACAAGCATATAATTTATTCAAGAAGAATTGAATTATCTCCTAAGGAATTAACTATAAATTAGCTTCCTCAGTGAGTGGGGAAATTTCCTGGACTCTTAAATTACCCCAGAGTGTCTCAATATTTCACTCTATGCAAAAAAATCAAAGATAAAAAATGTCTGTCTCAAAAATGTCAGGCACAGAAAAAAGTACAACTCTAGAATGACCAAGCTCTCATCCTACAATAAACATAAAATCCCTGTATTTTAACTTAAGGTATTCATGCCTACCTTAAAAAAAAAATAAGGGAGCACACCACAAAGTTGCTGTTAGGTGTTACAGGCATTTAGTGTTAATAGTGAACAGAAAAAGAATGTTAAAATCATCCATCTTTCTTCTAACTTCAAATGCTCCAATACTCTTCTCCTGGGGGAAATGGGAGCGTGTAACTGCTTCTTAACATTCTGCCAATAGTGTTCAAATACAATCCTACCTGGTTTATAATAATTAACAGTAAAAGGAGTGTTTTCATCTCTGTTCCCACCTTTTGATCTTATTGACAGAGACTTTTGCCACTCTAATTTAGAATATCATGTACAGCAAAAAATTCCTGTCTGTATTTGTTCCTTTCTTGTCACACCGCTTTCTGTACAGATTTCTTTTGATCTGCTATACCTCTGAATTAAATTATCAGATTTGAAAACACCCTGCCATAATAGCAGCCTATAGGTAATTCTGTTTCCCACAGCTGAACAAAAGCACTGTGTCCCAAACCCAGAGACCCTCTTCGACATGCACTTTTCAGGTTCTATCTCAATACAAATACTTGACAATTTATTTATGCAAATATACTTAGAAAATTACTAATTGTGAAATTCAACAGCCTAAATAGAGTGCTGTGGCTATTTTTAGATAATTCAGTGATTTTTAGTTTGCTGCTCAGTAACACTTATTATAAGCCTAGTTACTCTAGATGTCCTAATATGTATATAGAGACAGAAAATTCTGGTCTAAGAGCTCAAAGAATTTTCTCTTCTCTGCACTATACAGATTAACAGAATAAAACAGATGAAGGCGTATCTCATAGCTTCACTTCTTATTTCTACAGAGCACTACAGCTGAAAGAATTTCAGCTAGGTTTGAAAGCCCCAGCCATATCTCTTTAGTCTCTGTAGACATGAGACAACTGTTCCAAGTGTACTGACTGTCTGTGGATCCATCTTGTGCAGGAGGACCATGTTATGGCAATACTATAATAGCCTGGAAGGTTTAATGGAGGAAGAGCTGGCTGTAGCTCGGCCCAGCCTGAGGAAGGGTCTGCAGAGAGCAGAGCAGAAGATACAGAATTGTGTACTGGACTTCTACATTCACAGATCCTCTATTTTCTCTGTGTATAAGAAGGTGATTGTCATTTTGTGAACATTTATGTTCTGACTGCTCAGACAAACTTGACTGCAATGTAAAAGTGACTTCTAGTCCATCTGAGGGTTGCATTGATTTGGCAGTTTAGTTTTGTGCAATGGAAAACTATCACTGACAGAAAAGCTTCCATGGAAAATAGTGTAAGAAACAGAAAGCCTCAGTGAAATAACTTAATGCAGAAGTCTGCAGTGCCTATTTAATCCCACTAAAGATATTTTATCATGTTCTCTAAGTTTCTGATACTTTTTATACTGATACACTTTTCATTACTTATCTACCACTTCCTTCCTTAATCACTGTCCACCAGAGCATTTAATTAAGTAATTATTTTTACCAAGAGTACCTGTCTATACATTAAAATCCACTGAGCCATCCTCCATCTTCATTTACATCCTTTAAAGCCAATGACTTTAAGAACAAATTCAGGAAGTACTGAGCAAGAGGTAGCGCACTGTTGCATAAAGCATATATGCATGCTAATATACACATGTATTTATATTCAGCCTTGTGCACACACAAACGCATGCAGTGTAACATGACAATGCTAGATGCTTTCTCAAGTGTATAATTAACTTGCTACACAGGTCAAAAGCCACACTAGGATTCCAGTTTCCTCATTTTTTCTTACTCATTCCTCCTCAACAAGACGATTTATTTTTCATCATTGGATATGAAGCCAATCAAAGGGTAGAATCAGGAGTGATAAAATTTGCACGCTATTGTGTTACTTTTTACTTCCTATTCAGTACGCCAGAGACATTTGATTAGAAGGAGGAAGTTAAATTATAATGCTGAATATTTCAGCTCGTTACAGTATGGTAAGTGTTAGGAGTTGCTCTTAGTGGAGTCACAGTGGGTTCACACTCATTGCTGCTCAGCATAAAAAATGCCATGACTACCTATTGCTCTGTCCTCTGGGCCTCATAACTGTTCTGGCCAGGTTAGGAACCTATTTTCATTGAATATCCCAAACAACACATAGGGCAAGAATGAAAGTGAACCACGGTTTTAACCAGGGTCCTCTGAGATGGTCTTCCCCTGGATAATGGTCCAGTGAAAACACCTGGGAGATGGCAAGATTAGCTACAGATTGAGCTAGCCAGCAATTCTGCAGGCTGTGCAAGGATTACTATCCACAGCTCCACAGTATGTACTTTACCTCTCATCATCACCCTGTCACTACAGGAATTGGGACTACTGTCTCCTAGACACCTGCTGAGTACTTTAATAAGCTTGTGATTTTATCAACTTCTGTCTGATGCTATGAATGTTTTAAATTAAGACAGCACCAGAATAAACAATAAAAGAATCTTCAGGTTAGGTGTCTTATGTCAATGTGTCACCAAAGATAGGTAAGACCAAAGGAAAATACTTTGGTCTGAATCAAGACAATTAAAACTGCCCCCAACGTCCATATAAGCTACTTATTAGGTTACTGCTTTTCTGTTTGTTTTGCAAAGGTAACAATGCAAGCTTACTATTAAAATACAATTTTTAACTGAGAAAATGTATCACAAGATTGATGGACAATTGATGGATTCAATTCCTGCTAATTGAAATTTTTGTTACAAGCAATAAAATGGGAGTGTGAGTTAATCTTAGGTGCCTCAGTAAAGGGAATCACAATACATTGATATTTTAAAAAGAATTATTAATTACTGACTTTTCATTAGAGTTAGATTTTAATATAAAATCCAGAAAATTAGAGATTCAGATAAGTTTGAAGTAATAATAATCACAAAAAAGCACAGCTTCGAGGTTTCAAGGTATTTTATCACTAATACTTTCAGGGTTTCTCTAGAAGAAAGTTACAAAAAAAATACATAGCAACAGTCAAATAGCAAACTCAAAGAAACAGATTTTTCTTTGCATGTTATGTGACTACTTAATCTGATTTTCAAGTTCAGAAACAGATGAACTGGTGGTTTGGTCCTGCTGTTGCTCATACTTCATAGTTTTCTGCTATAGTCTTTTGACCTTTTGTAAAGAGTCATTTTAAACTTTTCATTGAATATTTTTCTAAGGGAAGGTCAGATCTGAGAGGCTACCAATGGATTAGCCTTTGATCTTCCTTCCTTGACTAATGTGTATTCAAGCCTGCCAGGAGATTTTCTAAAATGACAGATGCAAGACTGACTGAACAAGGAACACCTATTACTTGGAAGGGGAACATCACAGGAGTTCAAATAGTTTTTACCTAGAAATTGCAAAGTATTTAATTTACAGAATTTTAAGAAAGGCAGATGTTAAGTACTACTACTACATATATGTACATACTTTTGAAAGCATCAAAAAAGCCAAATTATGAGATAATAAAGGCATATTACATGAGTCATCAGAGCATGTACATTATGAGAGCGATAATTAGTCATTTCTGATGACTGGCTAAATACCATAAATAGCATTTCACTGTCATTCTGGGGTCACACCATGACATTCTTATAGAACAAATAAATCCTTTAAAGAGGGACAGTTTGACTGTAAAGCTCCTCCAGTGGGAAGCATCACTATACTAAATTGCTCTCTCCCTTTTTAATCCCAGCTAGAGACCCTTTCAACAGAGCAAGGTAAATGACCCTCACTCATCACCAGAAAAATATTGTCACCTTTTGAGATGTTCCCCCCCACCAGTGTCAAGATATGTTTCACAGAATTAATTTTTCTGTAACGTGACTGATGAAGTCCTAATTTACCAGATTTGAGACACTCATAATATAAAAGGATCAAAGGACATTAGCATTTTTGATACAATATTAATATTTTTGCAAGAGCTGTTGCAGTTTCTGCTAGCTGATTTTATAAAATAGGAAATAGTATACTCCTGTTTTGCAGATGAAATGTGGGCTTAAAATATAATAAGAGGGATTAGTTAGGAGAGAAAAAAGGCTGAATCCCTGGAGTTCTTGGCTCTATGGCACCAGTCAGCTCACAACATCTCCCATCACATGAAAAAAACAACTGTGAGGAAGTATATATAAAACCTGTACTAATCTCTTAATTCTGAAAGAATATATGCAAAATGGTTTATTATTTATTAGAAAACACTGACTCACATTTTCCTTACCCTGTGTTCACAAGACAAAATTGGGTCATTTTCTCCTTGTATAGATTTTGTAAGACTATCGAAGTTACATTGGGGTGAACTTGACCCAAATTGTGTCAGGAACAGGGTTGTGCTAATAAAGGTAAAGGTCTGTTCACTATGACACTATTGAGTAGTTTAAAAAAAAATCTTGCAAACAATTGTTGTCAGCTTTCAAATGCAATTTTACAAAACTCCTGTGGCCTTCAGACATGCTACACTTTCATCCTTATCACCACATTAAATCACCTTGCCAATAATGTCTTTGGGAGGAATTTGAATTCTTCGGGCTTGAATTTAATTACATTATGTAAACTAGAAAACGTCTTCCGTGTACTTTGAGGGAATAGCTTATCTTGGAAATTGTTAAATTCTGTTTTGTTTAAAATATTTACATTTTGATAACTTCATTCTGCTGCATATAGCATTTATTGATCTTTCTCAGGAATCCATTTTCAATATAATGCATTCTATTTATTTCCCATAAACCCTTGGCTATGCTAGGCTGTATTCTTACACAACTTTTCAGGAAAAATAAATTAACATTCTTTTGAGAGCATAAACATTTTGTTTTATAGCAATTATAAGATAGGGAAATGCATCCTTATACTTTTTGTTTTCCCTTTCCTTTGCACACAGTACTTTAGACCACATCCTGGAACATAGCAGTACTACCTTCGTTAAAATTTTTCAGGGTAAATACATGGTTATGCTGGCTGCTATCTGCATATAGATGCTTTTTCTTTCTATATTATGACTCATTTACTTCTCAATTTGACTCATTCAGTAAATGTTTTGTTCTTATGGGGTTTTTGGTTTTGTTTATTTTGTAAGGAATTTCAAAGTATTTTCAGGAGCTCTCTTTTTAACTCATCTCCTGACTTCTCTCTCTTCTTCTCAGTCTTCCATCCCCAATCATTTTCCCTTTTCTCTCACACTTACATCTATGGCAGTGCTTACTGCATTTTCAGACATTATCAAAGTATATTTTTTCCCTCTCATATTTACTTCACAGAACACATCTACAGATGTGAAAGCATTTTACAGCCAGTCAAGCCAAGGTTCCTTTACACCTGCACTTGAATGAAGTCCTTGAAATGCATAAAAGTCCAATTCTAATTGGGAGGGGAGGACTGCAAGCAAATACTGCATACAATTTCATCATCTAATTAAAAAAATATGTACATCCAACAAAGGCAGATAGATTTTTTACATCCTAATTCCTAAAGTTTAGGAAACCAGATCAGTTTGCAAATTAAAAAAAAGGAAAAAAAAAAAAAAAAGAAAAATGTTGCTTGATGTTAGCAGTGGGTAAAGCACTATTTCCAGCATGCAGTATCCATGGCCAGCTCTCCTGTAAACATCCAGTGTGCCTACACAAAAACACTGCCATGAGAAGGCTTTTTTAGTACCACCCCCTATCAAGGCCTGGCTTTAAACTGTACTGTTGGAAGTAATAGCATTCTGCTAATATTTTGCTAGTTTCCCACAGATAATAAATCTCCCCTATCAACACCCTGGCAAATCCCCCACTCAGATTCACTGGTA
Organism: Leptocoma aspasia; assembly: GCA_013399835.1. NCBI lineage: Eukaryota > Metazoa > Chordata > Aves > Passeriformes > Nectariniidae > Leptocoma > Leptocoma aspasia. Next base: position 1,736,906 of record VXAX01003646.1, read on the forward strand.
GGGTGGATGTCAGCTAAGCAACAGAAATGAAGGTTTACTGCATTCACAGTGTGGGTAATTTTTTCAGCTGGATGTTCCCATGGAGTAAATAGTGTTCAGCTGCACACCACATCTGCTCTGGCACAAACATGTCCAAGAAGGGACATGGATTTAGCCAAAAAGGGCACGTTTTGCACAATTTTGGGTTCTACTACATTTTCAATGGCTAAAGTATATGTCAGACAGTTTTGGAAGCTTCCTAAGAAGTGGAGCATACAGATGAGCAAACATACCAGTATGTCTAATAAACAGATCTCATTGCAAATATTGACATTCAAGTATTCTTTATGCTTTGGGGGATTGTGTTATTTCATGAAGCGTTTGATAATTTAAAATAAAATCCCCATTTCCACACCTTTCAAGTAATTTAAAGCAAAAGTCTTAGGTTTCCACAGCATTAAAACCAAAATGTCATGCAAAACAAATTCAAATAAATAAAAATAAACTTGCCCTTTAATTTTTTAAAGTTTTGTACTTATATTAAATCCTGGATTATGCTTTTAGTTTGTCTGTTTGAGTTTAGGTCCCTTACAGAAGATATGCAATAGCTATTTGAAAAATAATAATTGCAGAGTTTGCTATCAGAATATGCTTTACAGAAATACACCACAGGCTTGTTTTGGGCAACTGTCTAAAAGTACTTCCAACAATAAGCAGGGGTATACAATTTTAAGTGTATGTGCATATGAGGACATGAAAGACTCCAGCTCCCACTGTCTTCAAGAACTTGACCACTTAATTTTTGTTGACAGCCCCCAGAAAGGCCCAAGTGGCTTATATCAGCTGAGGCACATTCTTTGCACCTAGATAGGTGCCATGGAAATAACCATAGAATTCTTTGGCAAAGTCTACCTTGGTCCTTACTTTACCTTGTGCAGAGAGGGAGCTGATGGCACCCACAAAGTGGCCTGCCACATAACTAACACACTTCAAAAATAGTCATGGCACTGAGTTACAGATTCTCAGTCCTGACCAGAGTCTCTGTATGTGACTGTGGGTTAAACAACTTCAGCAAAAGAGTCTTTGTAAGTCTGGATCAGAAACAAAACCCTCTGAAGGACATCTGCTACCTTTGTTGGGTCATCTTATGTCAGCTACTGAAATTCCTGATGAGTTAACACAAGGGACTACATAAGTTCCAGTGAGGATATAAAAATAATCTCCTGACAAAATCTTTTTAATTAAGAGTTGGACCAATGCATGAAAATCATCGTTAAAGCCAAACTTACACAAACGAGCCCTTCATTTAACCTTGCTCAAATGCAAATATTACCCCAACTGCTAGTGGTTTTTTATTATTATTATTATTATCTTTGTGGACAAACATTTTTGCCATCCTCTGTCAAGAGGGGAACCACATATGGTGATTATTCACCTTCTCTGTGACTGGGTCTATAAGGTCTCCTAGAAGCATCAATTTGGTACACATTTTTATAGTGCTCTCAAAGAGTGAGGAGAGAAACATCGAGCTTGCTGCCCTTTTAAACCTCCATGGCTGAAGTCATACCATTTCATGACCTCTGCCTCTACTTCACAAGTGATCTCCAAGACCAGAGTATACAAAAAGTATTTTAAGGTATGTAACAAAACACAAAGGATGGAGCATAATCTATAATCAAAAAGTTCCCAGAAGTAATTGTTCAATGTAGTCAGGAAAGCTCACATAGATAGCTTTTATCCTCATTCCACAAATTTTATTAACTGGAGACTGATAAAGTTGTACATGCATTGAGTAGATTCAAAAATTGGTGTTACTATCAGCAAGTCACTTGGTCAAAAGATACGGAAAGATTTATGGTTATAAGCGGTGATATATGGATCCAAACATAGAGGACTTGAAAGCAAACAGTGAAATCAAAAATTACATGGCATGTCTGTTTAGTCATGACCACAGAGAGGGATTAACATCCATCACAGACTTCTGCTCTTGTGCAGAACATAAGGAGCCAGCAGAGTAATCCAGAGATGTGCCTTGCAATAGGATAAGATATAGACAGAGAAAAAAAAAAAGGAGAAAAAAAATGGCAAGCCCAAAAGACTTTCAAATATTGTTTTGGAAAAGGCAGAAAAGACGATTTATTAAATACAAGCACAGATGAGAGCGCTTCCAGGGACCAAATTTATAATAATTACTACCTCTACTGACAGCTTCTTGCCTTTTAAACTTTGAAGTAAAGGATGTGGGAGAAGGTCACAGGCAAGAACACATTTGTCATCCAAGATGCTGTCCTCCATTTCTATGATAAAATAATTTCTCTTACAATACATTGCAAAGCAATGGACTTCAGTTCCCAAATTATGCCCTGTTAACATGAATCATACTGAAAAAGCGCAATGTCATTTATTTCCCCCCCTTTCAGGCTCACGATTTTTTCTTCAACTATTTAATTTATGTAAATTTTTGGTTTGTGCTCATGTGAAAAAACCGCAAAAACCTCAAACTCCCACAAATAAAATGCCTGGGACAAACAACTGAAATACTGTACAAAAAAATTGAAACAGCCTCTCTCTATCATGTTTGCTTTCTGTCACCTATTTCGCAGGATTCAGTCAGGACTACGGTGCTCATGTGCTACTATTGGAATGATCTCTTTTTTTCTGGCCTCTAGTCTTCTGTCTGAGGAAAGGTGTCTCCCAGGGAAAGTGTCTCACAAAAGATATGCACCATGCATAAATTATACTGAGGTAGACAAATGCCACATTTGCTCTAGGAGGCCAAATTAAAATTTCCTGGTTTTACTTCCCATTCTTAATGCTAATGCTACATCACACTTCACTGTGCTGGATGCAGTCCCTGAAAGAATATCTATTTAAATTAGCAGAAACGAAATGATTAATGCAGTATTGATTGCAAAGAAATTTGTGAGTAGAGAGTTGCCAAGCCCTTGGTTTCCATACCTTATCAACAGTCAAGTCTCAGAGATTCATTTGATGCCTCATACACATCAACTACCTCATTCATACTTAAATAAATTTAGAGTATGTTCTTCAAACAGAACAAGGTACTGAGGATAAAATATGTGCCCACCAAAAGAAATACTTTTCCCTGTGCTGGAATTTTCATGTAAGTATATAATCATATGTATTCTGCCCACCTGACTGCACACAGAGTTCATTAGCTTTATATGTAATGCTCTTATTTCTATTCATAAAGCTGTGCAATAATTCAATACAAATAGTTTGTGTGTATGTATAACCCATCTGTAACTCATCTTGAATTTAAAAATCACCTTTGTATTCCCATATGACATCACTGAGCCAGACTATGCAAACCATTTTAGAGCAGCCTTAGGAATGCATTTTAGCCATGTGATGATGATTAAAGAATATAATTCAAAGTGGCTGCTGCACTACAAAACACAGTCACTTCTGATAACTTCTCTGTTGTTGCTTATATACAACCACCATTACTTTCAAATGTTTTCTTTCTTTAGAGGGAAAGAGTAAAAATTAAAAAAAAAAAAAAAAAAAGAAGGATTAGATCAAACACTTTTTAAATTTCACTTTTAGTCTGGGGCCACCGTGAAAGCCCCAGTCAGCTTCAAAGCCACAACCTAGGAAGAATCATCTTTTAACCTGGCGAAAGTTAGATATAGGGACATGGATTTGAAGGAATTTAAGGCCATTTTCTATATCTGAGAAGCTAAAGCTGTTCCCAAAATAATTTGATTGACATGCATAGACTGAAAATATAGATGGTATGCAAGTCTTACAGAGTACATTTTTGCCCCTAGCAGATGTTATAGACCTCACTATGGACTTACCAGGATTACCAGACTAATTTAGCTGGCAATCTATATCTTTTGTACAGGTGCTTATCAGTCTGGCAGAAGAGTATTATCGCTTAGTACAGTTTGGGTATTAACAGCCAGCAGTTCTTTAGAGCATATTTTTCTAGAACCAGGTTGATTTTGGTTTTTCTATCATATTAAGTAAAGACAAAAAAATATTACTCTTAGCATAAATTTCTCAATTACAAAGTTGCCATTGAGTTCCCTTAAATCAGCTTTCCAGAGCATGGCAATTATTTTTAACACTGTCTCTAGTTTCTACATTTTATCTGATACACTCACCCCAATTAATACAAAGTTTCAAGAAACAGACAAGCAGAGCTAAACTGAAGTTAAGAGTCGGTTTCTTAGCGCCTAATTGAGAGGAGTTTCTGAATGTCACAGAATATTCTGAATTGGAAGAGACCCACAAGGATCATCCAAGTCCAGCTCCTGGGCCTGTATAGGACATCCCCAAGAGTCACACCATGTGCCTGAGAACAAGATGCAAATGCTTCTTGAACTCTGTCAGGCTTGGTGCTGTGACCACTTCCCTGGGGACCCTGTTCCAGTGCCCAGCCACCCTCTGGGTGAAGACCATTTTCCTGATATCCAACCTAAACCTCTCCTGACACAACTTCAGGCCACTCCCTTGGGTCCTGTCACTGGTCACCATAGAGAAGAGATCAATGCTTTGCAGAGAACAAAGAGTTCTTTGTGGTGGCAGTAATAATCCATGCACTGGATGATGCACTGACATTTATCCCTGCTGTCTGATATTGTGCTATAGCCTATGCAGCTTGTTATGAGTTTCTTTGGAGAACAGAAACAAACTGATTTCAACTATGAGAAATTCCCAAAGTGCAACACATGTGTAGCCATATGACTGCTACTGCTGAAACTTGTTGGTGACACCCGGCTGAGTTTCTACAGGAAACAGCCCAAATGTCTGCTTCCTCAACCAGGTTTTCATAACTTCAACTCCACTGTTTTCCACCACCAATGGCACTATATTTTAGGTACATACACATCCTCATCTATTCATAGATATGAGCAAGGGAAATCTTTATCCAACATGAAGGTAGAACATTTTGGTCTGACCACTTTTCTTAGTCGATAAAATGATGTCACTAATCTTCCACTGGTGCTGCATTAGATTATGAAACAAAAGTCTCATTTCAAAAAACATACTGTCTGCCCATTAGACACATTTTAATGTTTCAATGTGAGAGTCCGCACTTCACCAGATGCTTTAAAACCATAGGTCCACTTTCAGTCAGTATATTAACTCAGAATCAAGCTTATCTGGTACAATAATGTGAGGAACAAACCACCATTTAAAATGCCTCCTATTGTGCAATAGTGGTGTTCTGGAACAGTACTGCAACAGCTACCAGATAATAATAAGGCTATTTATATCTTTAGTGCTTGATAACTCATAAAACTAAGTTACATCTAAGTAATTTGGGGGGCATTAAAGCTTTTCAGTGTCTGCAGAATAAAAGTATGCTAATGAACTAAACAATTTTTTGCATGTAGAAATGAATGTTATCTTTCAAACCAGAACCAAATTCCCTAGCTAAACCTCTGAATATAATTTCCCGAGCTTGTATGAAGTACTCCTTTATGTATGATTATTATTTTAGTAGCTCTGCTAAAAAAGTAAATCTCTTACATTCATTAAAATCTAATAGTTGCCTTTTAAGCACATTAGTGCAAATATATTTACCCCTATCACACGGAATCAGGCTACTCTTTGCTGACATTCATTATCAGAAAATAGTCTAATTTGTCTTTTTTTTCAAATGAAGTTTTGTTTACTCAGTTATATTTTTAAAATTAACTCCAAGAGCAACTGTAAAATGTAAATTAAACTCCATGTATTGCTACTTTTGAATCTCCAACAAGCAGAATTTTAACTGAGCTTTGCGTTTTTTTAAAGAAAAAGAGTGATTATCCTCAAATGGACACAAGTTACGGCCCACAATTTCTTTAGATGCATTAGCATGTATTATTTTCTCCAGTATTTGGACAAACTCCTTTCCTAATTTCTGCCTCCCTAAGCTATGTGGCATTTAGCAACAGGCCCAAAACAGCAAAATACCTCAATGCTTCAAGAACATCAGAAATGGGTTTAATACACATTTATGAAGTGGAAAAATAAAGCACATGTGGGTTACAATATATCCTCCACTACAGAATATATTTCAAATATGAACAGAGAGAAAATGCATAACATCAATTAATTGCTAAAGGAGTCTCTCTGTGTGAAAGGGTCAGCTTGAAGAAGAATATTAATTTGGGTATTTTGATCCTCAGACACCAGGTGAGTTGTTGCCCTGACTCCCTGAGCTGTACTTGAAACTGCTGCCCTCCAGGCATTCAAAAGGAGCCTTCTCTAGCTATTATAACTTAAGAAAACTGAAAGTCGATGATTTTATCACGTCTACATAGACTATTTCTTTTTAAACTAAATTCTGGCATGTTACTCAGAACTCTGAATAGATCTATTGTGTTAGCTCTCACCATTAAGAAACACAAGGCAAGGTGAGTAATGGCACCAGAAACTGGCCCCTTATATTAGAAAAATCCGTGTTTCATATAAATGGATACAGGTATGCAACTAACAAATATTATGGAGTTTCAATGCACAATTAATGACAAGTTTGATGCCTGGGTTATTCATACCCTGCACGATTTCTATGGAAAGCTATGGATGTGGTACAGACTGTAAAATTAAGAGAACAGTTGTACAATCGATCCTCTTATTGATTTTAGAAGACTGATAGCAGTCTTGAAAAGCTGAGAAGAGGGAAACCAGAGAAATGGACTAATGAGGCACAGTAATAATCTGAGAGAAGTCAGCAAAAGGGAAAGGTTGTGCATCCTCTGATAAGCAACACAAGACAGGTTATGAGTGCCAAAAGGGGAAGGCAGGGGAACTCTCATCCCTTGTAAATTGATGGAAAATGCTTACTATGCCTGCTGATCACAAGTGGCTTCAGGCTCCACTGTGAGGTCGAGCATCCCACAAAGGGGTGTCTGCCAGCAGTATTCCTCCCCTGGGTCTAAGGCCAAGATTTGCCCAAACAATCCTAAGCAGTGCAAAGGAAACCATTTTACCTCAGGAAAAAATGTTAAGGCTACCCTGATTATTTTACTTCTTTGTGTCACAGATTTTTCCAAATTTGGTGATCAAGGCTGTAAATTTCTGCTTTGCTTGAATTCAAAATATCTGGTTTTTTAACCCATAAAACTTGATTAGTGTAAAAAATGAAGACTGCTCAGCTGACAAATACAAGTCACATTTACTGGATCCACCTGTCTCCCAAGAGGCAGAGTGCTGTGGGCTGACAAACCACAAGAGCCTGAGAGTGAGTCTGAAAGTCTCAGGAATGGCAATATGCTTTCCACCAAGCTGCAAGAATTAGCTTGAGGATGAATTTATCAAGCCCTGAGGATAGTCTTCTCTACCAGCTGTAGCTTCATCCCTTTGATAATTTTAAAATGAAATTAATCAGACACGCTATATAAAAAAACTTGCAATGAGGGGACTTGCAGCACCATTACTTTACCTTCTTTGCTCCGTAGGAAAAAGATACAGGATTTTTTACAGTTTCTTCACAGTTATAAACATAATTTATTTATTTTCCCAGCTAATCTCTCCTTATGTCCCCTGTTGCTCTTCCCTAAACTATATGTCAGTGATAACAATGCTGGACATGCTGTGTTTTGACTTTACCCCCAACCTTGATGAATACAGAAAAACCCTACAATGATTAAAGGCATGATCAGGATGACTTGACTTACCCACTGTGGCAGGATGCCAGGTGCCACCAAAGCTGCTCTATCACTCCCCTCCTCAGCTAGATGGGGAGAGAAAATACAGTGAAAGGCTTGTGGGTCAAGATAAGGACAGGGAGAGATCACTCACCAGATATCTCACGGATGAAATGGACTTGAGTCAGGGAAATTATTTTAGTTTGTTACCAGTCAAACCAGAATAGGATAATGAGAAATAAAACCATATCGTAAAATGCCTTCTCAGGTTTAACTTTACTCCAAACTTTCTCCACCTCCTCCACCCCCAGTGGCACACAGGGAGAGGGAATGGGAGCTGTGGTCAGTTCAGCACACCTTATCTCTGCCACTCCTTCCTCCTCAGGGGGAGGACTCCTCACACTCTTCACCACAAGGTGCAGGTGAATCCCTGCTCCTGTGCCTGGGACCATCTCTTTCCCTTTCTTCTTCACTGACCTTGATGTCTGCAGAGCTGTTTCTCTCGCATATTCTCACTTCTCTCTCTGGCTACAGTTGCTCTTGACCAGTTTTCCCCCAGGGGAAATTCGGTCTACTGATCACAGGGTAAGATTCTAGCAGCTTCCCAGAGAAGCAACCCCTCTACCCCACCCCAACACACCCTCTCATTTTCAGGTTTACAGCAAGCAACTTCATAGAGAGTTGCTACTTCCAGACAGCAGCACTGAGAACCTCAAGTACAAGATGACTTTTAATATATTAAATAATTTCCTTTTTTTTTTTTTTCTAATTTACATCTTCACAAAGGACCAAAGGACATTTGAATGTTGCTATTACTTGTTATCTTCAGGTCTGATAATTCAGTTTGTTCGAGGGAATTTTTGTATGATATGCATTGAATCAACTAACTTGACGACCACCTTGTCTGAGCTTCATTTAGGTTAATGTTAGGAATGTGGAGTTTTAAATTTGCTTTTCTCTAATGGTAGCTGCAGACAGTATTTCCACAGGATATTCAAAGCATCCCTAGGGCTTAAACTAGAATGAAGAAAGAAAAAACCAGAAAAAAATCAGCAAGAAGATATAATAACAAGTCTTACATATATTACTCACCCTACAATCCAGCTGGGAGAAAAAACTGCTTTATTATTTAGGCCATAAAATAGTCATCAGTGTGTGACATCTGGGACCCTAATATTAGATTACATGGTTTATTTATATTTTTCTTTATATTTCATTCCTTCTGGTTCCTTAACTTGCCTCCTATCTTTGGATATCTATGGAGTATTTCTTAACGTTAAAAATAGAAACAGAAGTCTGTCTGTATTTGGTGTGTTATAACTGAATGGTTACTTGCTCTTTTTTATCAAGCTATCAGCTATTAGGAGCAGCAATTCTCATCTGCACAGAAGAATCACTTAAACATCAAGGACATTTTAAGGTGCTGTGGAAGTGATTTTAAAGAGAAAAGTCCTTCAGTATTCTCAAATTTTTATTGTGACCCTGAGCCTATTTTAACAGAGAGAAAGAGGAAGGTATCTGTCAATCTAAATGGGAATAGGACAGGACTCCAGGGAAGATTCTAAATTCTGCGTGTTTTTCCTATTTAATCCATGTGAAGCCTTTAACTTCTGTACTAAGTTATACATATTTTCAAATAGTGTTACATATCATATACACATATACTGAAGATAAGAAAACCAAACAAAAAAGTTGTTAATGCAAAAGTGGATAGACTTATATCTCAAAATGTAGATAAAATCTCCACTTCCAACAGAACTCAGAGCAATAACACCTGCATTTTGTAACCATATTATAGCTGCACTGTAAAACTTGGTTTTAAAAGTCATGGAAGCTTAGTGGACATGAATTATGCTAAATCAAGGATTTGGGACAAAGTAACTTCATTATGGATTTGGGACAAAGTAACTTCATTATCCTATTTTGAAGTTTCAGATAAAATAATATTTGAAATACAGCTAATATAATTGTTGGATAGTTATTTAGATTGGATATTCCAGGAAACCCTGCCAGTAATCTAGGGTCAGCACTCTCATAAGACTGAAGTTTTCCAGTATAAATCCTGTAATAAGGATTTCTTTGGCTGACATATCAGGACTTGAAACAAATGGGTAACTTTACATAGAAAATAGTACCTAAAAAATAATCATGTTTTCCTCCATTCTCAAGCTTTACTGCTCCTATTTATTCATACTGTCCTATTTGAAAGTATTTAGTCCAACAATATCACACTCAGAAATTATTTACCCGAATTTACCATGCCATTATTTTCTCCTAAGCCTTCCTCTTTACCCCCGCATCTGTGATCACCTCGGCACTGTGAGAAATTGCATTTTAATACATTTATTTAATAAAGAGGAATTCAATTAAGTGATGTAGGAGTACTCTGAAACTGTGCTCTTTATCTTGTACATGTGTTAAATATTATCAATAAAGAAGTATTCTGCTGTATTTTATGAGGGACTATACTTATGCCATAACCTCACATAAAATAAATATAGAAAGATAAAGATTTCTCCAAATTGAAAGGTTTGTCCCTTTCTTATATTCTGCTTTGGAAGTATTCACCATATTTCTATAGTATAATGATCTGTTTTGCTAGGATAAGGAGTTTATTTTCCATTCCAGTATGACTTCCAAATGACAGAAACCACTTCAAAATGTCAAAAAAAAAAAATCCCTAAAATCCTCCAAAATACCAATTTTTTTAAATGAAAACTGGAAATTCCTCTAAAAACATCAAAATAAATCACTACACTTGAGTTAAAAAACATTCTGACATTTTCAAAACAAAACATTTAGCTTTCCACCTTTCTATCAGGAGAATACAGTGCAGGATCCAGAGAGGAACTGGCTGAAGACTTTTAATCTTTCTACAGTTCTTGACATTCTGGCAGGACTCCTTACGAAATCTAATACAAGTATAAATCCCACAAAACCAAACTTACAGAATCTTCAAGGCTTTTGAAATCTGGGTCTCAAATAATCTTCTAGAACCTCTCATTAAATAGCACATGGAATTATCTATATTACAGGTTCAAGGCAACTTTATTCAGAATACAGAATCATGTGTTTTAATTTACAAATATTAGATGTCAATCCTTTTCTTATGAGTCTTTTATATTGCCTAAACAACCAAGGATGGCATAAACATGCTAGGTGCTCACTATATAAATGTCAGTGGTGAGAAATTAAAGTGGAAGCACAAACAGCCATGCAACCATTTGTTTAGAAGACTCAATTACCACTTTCATACAGAATGCGATTCAGTACCATTTCTGACACTGTTTCCTATTCTTGCAGCTCAAAATTTATAGGAAGGAGCTTCACTTTTCACTAAATGGACCCAAACTTGTAGGCCTCCTGTCACTTTAAAATCATGCAGTCAAAGGCAATGTTTAAGCAACAGACACTAGCAAATAAATAATGCAAAGCACTTGAAGCTACAAATGTAGCTGGCAGAGATGGAGTACTGTTTATATATCCTGTCTGGTCGGACTCAGTGAACATATTAGGCTTTGTATGCAGTACAGACAAATAAAGAACACAAGGAATTACAGCCATACCTGAGGAAAGCCATCCTTACAGAAATATACATAATATTTTTTAGTATTTATTGCTTTGGTAGTTACACTGCATATCTCATTAAAACTATGCAGGCAAAATAAAGTTAACTCTGAATTAGTTAAGCTTATGATGATTAATTAGGCTGGTATCACTCTCCCTCTCTCTCTCAAGACTGCTCTCTTAAGCAAATCAAAGGGGGTCGTCCCAATCTACTTTGCATTGGTGCAGTCTCACCTCAAGTCCTGCATGCAGTTTTGGGCACCACAATATAAGAAAGATACAAGGCTAATAGAGAGTGTCCAAAAGAAGGGCTACAAAGATGGTGAAGGGCCTGGAGAGGAAGCCATAAGATAACTGGATAAGGTCACTTGCCTTGTTCAGCCTGGAGAAGAGGAAACTGAGGGGAGACCTAATAGCTGCCTACAGCATCCTCACAAGTGGAAGCAGAGTAGCAGGTACAGATCTCTTCTCTGTGGTGGCCAGTGACAGGGCCATGCCATGATGTTGTGTCAGGGGAGGTTCAGAGTGCATATTTCAAAAAGGTTCTTCACCCAGAGGGTGTTTCTGAGAAAGCACAGCAGACCCTGTTTGCTTAGTACCTCACATCCTACCCTGACAGAGAATCAGTTTATTGAACCAGTGTGGAACTCTGACTCTTAACCCCATACTCTTATCTTCTTGTCTGAAAATATAACAGGTAAGCTCTTTAAAAACATCACTTGTGTCTTTAATATTATATCTAGTTCATAACACTAAGTGCAGCTGCAAATACCTGAGGACAAAATAACACAAGTAATATCATACAGCCTTGAGATAAATATCATTCTAGATAATATTTTAGCATTTTATTTAGTATTACTCACATTTCAATATTTTAAAATTGAGGATTAAAAAATCAGTCACTAACCACAAGGGCTTTTTGCCTGAGGTCAATTCAAGTTCACATCACATCCATGCATATTCTACTAGATCTAATAGAGTTTGCTCTATTCTAACATATGTGGCTGAAATGTGGAATGAAAACTAAAACTAGAAGTAAGCATTGACTGGTAACCAGTGAGCACAATGGTGTGAGAGACTGGAACTCCAAGTAGCATGTGAATTATTTAAGATAAAAATGTGTGTGCAGTAAAAGGTGGCATAACATCTTGCTAAGTGTCCAGGAGGCGTTAAGTTCCAATTTTCTCTAGACAATACATAAATTTGGTTGAGTCAACAAAAGTTATGCATGCAGGATAACACATTTAAATTCAGATTTCTAGCTCCATAATTGAAAAGTGAAATGGAATTACAATTTGTTTGTCTATAACCAAGTTTTCTCCCATTACTAACCCTTGTGGAAACTCAAAACCGTTCCCCTGAATGTCACAGATCAGAGCTTCCCATGACATTTAATAAATTAGGTTATGCCTGTGTAGGAATGGGAACAGGGGAAGAGTAGGTGCATTGCCAAAACTGTAGCTTTCATATTGTGACAGTGGTGTGCATGTAAAACCAGATGATCAGAACAGCCACTTGCAGGACTGGAGTCACACCACCAGGTATGACTTTGATGAAGGTGATTAGAGTTCTGTTACTATTGAGCAAGAAAATTGTGAGTTAACACAAACACTCTACGCCACAGTTTTCCTAAAGGCAGAAAAATCTGCCTTTTCATCTTGCTGACTCATGTCGTAGCCGAACAAAATAATTACTTCTCTGAAAGCATAGCTGGGATGGAAAAAGGACCTCAAGTCTAATCAAATCAAATCTATTTCCTGCAAAGCTTTGGCAGCATTCTGGCCTAAGTAGCTATCTATCCCCAGTAAACTTTTATCTCCACAATGCTGAGACAGATCGGTCAAAGCCACGTCACCATAAAAGGAAATTGCAACAGAAATGGGTTTTTGCCCAGAAATCCTTTATTTTCACTATCTCACTTTGTGGAAGTACTGAAAGTATCAAAATTCACTTAGATATGTACTGAGATGAACACTTGCTGTATGTTTCAACTGCATAACTCCTACTAAAAATAAGGGGAGACATTCCAGTGAGAACTGATACAAAAATACAACAAAATCATAACAAAATAGACTACTGTCCACATGAGTTATTTTTTGATGACAGGTGTCCACAATTCACACTTCTGTCTGCAATAGCAGCAAGGGAACCCTCCCCTCTCTGCTGGGAATTAGGCTGCTTCCCACTTAAACCAGGATGAAATTACATGCTGGGAGTTACTACTCTGCTCCTGAAAACAGATTCGGATTCATTCTGCAATAACGTCAATGTCTCATTCAGTTTCAGCATAAGATTAAATATTTTCCTTGGTTAAGCAAAACAAATATTCAAAATAAATATGTGTTGTGTTCATCCTTGGAGATTTTCAAGGTCTAAAAGCTCTGAGTAACCCAGTCAGATCTCACAGGTTTCTGTCTTTTCAACCTCTCTCTACTTCAGACAGAGCTTGGACTAGAGACCTCTTGAGGTCCTTTCCAACCTGAATTATCCTTAAAAACAGATAGGTCTAATGGATTAGAACTGAATATGGCAGATGTTCTTGGAAATTAAATGAAACATTTTTTAGACAAAACAGAATCATTAAGGCAACTACAAGTGCTCTTTCTACTCTTTATTCTCATCATGTCTTGCTTTAAATTACTGTAATTGCCTGTGGTAGAAAATTTGTCCTAGTGCGTGCATACAAGTCAAATCCCAGTCAGAAACTCCTCTGTACAGCAGATGAATATTCATCATGAATGTATTTATGAAGCAGCATCGCACAAATATTTGTTTCCCAAGGTGAGCTTCAAAAGCCCCCCACCTACTAAAGTTACGAAATGTCTCAGATTCAGGACTGGTTTGTATTGCAGCGCTTGTTAAGGCAGTAGCAGGACCTGGCTCCATAGAGGAGCTGTTGCAAAATAGCTGGCACTGCTTTTCCCACCCAGTGACCCTGTCGTGCCAACGCTGACCCACGTGCAGGATGTGTGTGTGCAGCTCAATCTTTGCTCACTCCTAAAGCACCAGGACTGAGTGAGCATCCTGAGTATCTCCCTGACATGGCCCTTGCTTCCACCTAAGGATCAGCACCAATGAGCACCAAGAGCAAAAATTCAAAAATAAAAGGGAGTTACTGTGTAGTGAAATGTTAGCCCAGAAACACAGAAAACTAAATAATTAATGACACATGGTGCATTTACTCTACAGTGAGGTAATAAAATAGCAGCAAGATGGGGGCAACATATTCCAAGACAGCATTATATAACATCCTGTCTTATATAAGCCATTTGTAGAAGCACATTATCCACAGCTATTCTTCCCTATGCATTTTTAATTGTTTTGTTTACATGATAAAATGTGAGTTGCAGCTTGAACTAAAATAAAAAAGGAATTCTTGATATAAGCCATAATTAAAATGAGCAGAATTTGTGGCAATGACAGCTACCAGTGAAAGGTAATGGCTCAGCAAAAATCAATCGGGTGAAAAATTAGCTAGCTATTAAGAGGAAATAACTTAATGCTACTGCTAAATTCAAAATAGCAGGTTTGAATAGGAGTTTTCTTTACTACCAAACAACAGAATAATAAGTAGGAATTTTTCCTATACCATTCATCAAAGTTGCCATCTACTGTTTTGATACCTGCTTCCTGACTACCATGCCCAGTGCAAGCCCCAAAAATTTTTCCTTGACAAAGTCTGTCAAACTGTCAGAGCATTATGATTCTATCTATATACAAATAGTAAAGTTAAAATAGGAAAAAAAAAGGACAACTGTAGACTTACTTCATGTTTTTCTATTTGCCCTACAACTCACAATACCAGACCTGTAAAAGGAAAGTGGATATTAGAGACCTCACAAATTACTTTTACATAGGCTCTTGTGAAAAACATGGTTTTCACACTGAGAATTCTTAGTATTTCAAAGCAAGTCTCCAGTGCCAGTACAGAATTATGGCTTGAACTTTGATGTTTTTTTTTGTCTTATCCATAGGAGAAGAAAATTCATCTACATTCACAAAAGCTGTCTGGAAATTTTAATGCAGTTATTTTCCAGCAGGAAGAAAATCCATTTCTGCAAAGCCATCAGTTTCATAAAGACAAGTCTTATTTCACAATGGAAGAAACTTACATCCCAACTACTTCTTACTCTGAGTTAGGAATTAATAAGGAGGAAGAATGTCTCACTTCTTTTCTTGGTCATCTACTAGTGAAAAAAAAAAGCTTGTAAACAGGTCAAAAGAGTGGAAAAATTATGTAGAAACTGTCAAATTTCATAAACTTTAAAATACATAAAAATTCTAGTAACAACCTTGTAAGATGAAGAAGTCCACTTAATTATCTCTTTTTTCTCCTGGTAATCCATTTTTGTTGGAGAACCATATTTGTCTTTTTTGATAAATTTGCAAAAGGAAAAAGCAAACAACTCCACATTTTTAACACACCTGGTTTTATTCTCTGGGTGGTATCAATTATATTATCAGACCTTTCACCAAGATTTAACAACAAGAATCACCAGTAGCTCTGAGTTACTTCCACAGAGTCCACCCAAAAGAACAGGAAATGACTGTATAGGCCCCTTTCACTCACATAAATCCTAAAAGTTTATTATTGTCACTTCTCCATCTCTACAACTGTCAACTCAGAAGCAACAAAAAGTTCAGTTCTGTCTTTCTTGTTATTCAGCCCTTAGAAGAGGTGTCTGGAAAAGCTGATGAGACAACAGAACTGGAAAACCAGCGGATTACAGAAAATACCTAGACGTATCTTTTGCATAAAAAGAATTTACTCAGTGCCAAGCAAAATGAGAAACTGAAAGAGCCTTGAAGCAGGTTTAAAAATACAAAACCGAAACAAAACAACAAACCAACCCACCTCTTACCAGTTAAAAGAGAACCACTTAAAGGGAATTTCCTCCTCCAGAGCACTCCCTATCAAAAAGGAGTATTTCCTCTCAGTACGACAGTCCATACCTTCAGACGACACTTACATTTTTGTCTCTTTAAACTCACACCACCATTGGTTTGGCACATAATTACAGGTCAAACAAATTTCTGTTTCTGTCTGGGGCTGATCAGCTGTTTTTTTGCTCCTTATTATAAAACTGGAATTGGCAAGCAATGCTGGCAATCACTGCTTTCACATTTAATTATTGCAACTCATCTAGGAATGCAGCCATAGAGCCTGAAAACGTTCCAAGTGGTACAAAAGCCTCTCTGCTTAGCAACAGGGACACAATGAACGGGATCATCTGAGTGCTACCCTTTCTGCGCGTGCTCTTTACGCAATTAAGGATCCAGTCTGCTCATTTGTGCAAAGACACTCTGGAGACTCTAACAGCCACAAGAGCTGCACCCATGTGATCCTTTTTTACAAAATATAAAAGCTATTTGAGAATTCCCTACTACCTATACCCAGTGTTACTTGAATTAACCATAATTATGTACCTTATTTAAGGTGCCCATCTATAAATCAGGAAACAGATACAAACAAAATTCTCAAAGTCAGAACTATGAACTGCTGCTACTATAGAAAGAAAATACAACATTTTATTATGAAGTACGTGCTGCTGTGTAGGCACAGACACACACCTATGTATGGTGAGGGTCATATTATCAACTACAAAAAATATTATATCCAAGTAAAATAAATAAAAACCAAAACTTACCACTCATATTTTGTACGTCTCGATGGATTATGCTGTTGCTCACAGAAAAGAAATTGCTTGCAATTATTTAGTGTGATAAATTCACTCAATTTGCACATAATTTTCTTTTGTAAATTGTGCAATACTGTAACAGGGGATTAGATTTCTTAGTAACAGTCAGTATCTGATTTACAGCATGGTGAGAAATTGCTGTAAACAGTTGTGAAATCCTCACATTACTTTTATCCACACCTTACTCCCTCCCGCAAAAAGCTCACTTGCAAGCCAATTAAGAGCAAATTGGTCATCAAAGCAAGATGCTCCATACATTTAACTCAGGTGTGTAATTCCTGTCTCCTCTTTCAGTGCCCTGGCAATCTACTTTTACATTCCAAGGGAAATAAAAAAAAAAAAATTCACCATTAAGGTCCCAAGAGATTTTTATCTCTGCATATGTATAAAGCATTGTTTACAATCCATGAAACTGAATTCACATCTTCCTCTGATTTGACACCTTGCAGCCATGAATATGGAAGTCCTCAGCTCTATTCAATAGGAAATATGATCACAAGGAAATAATTTACAAGACCTGAAAATAGATCACTGTCCTAACAGTGATTTCCTAACTAAAAAAGTTAGCATGGAGCAAATGCTAATAAAGGAGTCTATAGAGTATTCAAATACCACCTCAAAACAGTGATTGCAGGGAAAGGAGACATTACAGCAGAATCCAGTTCTTTCCAATTTGCAGTGATTTCCTCAGTCCATTGCTCAGAAAACTCCTCTATGTTGCTATTTCAAATGTCTTAAAGGCTTTTATCTTATTTTTCTCTATATTTGCTATTTTTAGCTTTCAGTTCAGGGGCAGGTTTAGCTGTCACTTCAACAACATGCAATAACCCTTAACAAGAAGGGGACACAAACTAATAATGGCGACTGCAACATTTCTGTAGTGACCTCGAGCAAAGCACTTCATTTATGACTAAAAATAATAGGTTTATCAATAATTCTCTTGTATCTGTAACAGCATACCATAGTGTGTAAAAGGCACCCACATCAACTCACGTATGTCTGTGAGACAAAACAAATCTAGGGTGGTGGGGGAAGAAAAGCATCCCCCAGGCTTCAGATTAGCATAAAAATCTCCTTCATAAATTATTTTTGTTCTTGAGTTGAACGGTTGCCTATGAAAATATCAACCAGTTAATATTTGCCCCCAAATAATTACAGCTAGCATTCAGTTCTCTGAAATGCTTGATAAAGGACAGTTTCCATGTACTTTTAAAGACACGTTTTCTGGGTGTTAAATAAAATTTCAGGACTGTCAAATTCTTGTTTAAACTTCAGGTCAAGGAAACTGTTCAGCTTTAACTTAGCATCTCTTTGAACAATGTCAAGAACGTCACAAACTGACAAACCAACTAGAGCTGCATGAAGCTGATAAGAGAAAGAGCATTCATGCAAAAGTCAAGCTAGAAATCAATAGGGGAGCCTGGATTCAAACTGAAAGCCATTTTTATAGCTCAGCTGTTAATATCAGTGGGAACCTGGACGCTTACTGCCATGTGCTTTCTCAGGATAAACTCTGACACTCGTTTGTTGCATGTCTTCACCTCTTCTCCTGGCTTGTACTCAAGAGTGGAGATTATAACTAATTGTTTGCTTGGACATGGGACCAAGTTTTCCCTCACGCCCACAGTTACTCTTCTCTAGCTGAAGGCACCAACCAGAACATCCACAGCTTTGGCAGCAGCAAAAAGAAAATTCCTCAGGCACGAAAGACTGGCAGAGCTCTTTCTCCCATCACCATGCCACAATGGCACCCAGCAGATGATGACTCACTCACATATTTCTGCTGCATGTCAGGGGCCAAGCAGCGAGCAACCAGACCCAGAAAATGTTTAAGGCACTCCTGAGCACACTCCAAGCTATACGAGAGGTCAAGGTAGAAGATATAAGTACATTTAATCTCTTTCTCCCCTGCAGCCCTGTCAAATATTCCTAGTACATAGAGGGCACAGGTAAGGATAAGATTCATTACATATTCTGATTTCCATTATGCTATCTATTAACTGAGTCTACTATTTCACCATCTCATCACAAGATCACCTGGAAATTAGCTGAAGAGTGCAAAATATTTGGAAAAAATCACTTCAGGGTTTTAATGAAATACCTGGGTACTTAAATGAGCATGTCCAATGCTTTGGGCAGTTTAAATATTTGGCCCAAGGACATGCACATTTGCAAAGAACTTAATATCATCACTGTGTTTGGTGTCTATAAGAAACCAGCAAAGTTTAGCTCACAGTGAGTAGTAAGTAGTATCTCATTTTGCATCAACATCAGTGACTAAAGGATTTTTCTACAGCACTACAGTTAAAATGATTATACAGGTTCAAAGCAATTATTAACACAATTACCATTTCCAACAAAGTGACAATGACTTAGGTTTTCTGTGCAGACCTTTGGTGTGTTCATGTACGCATTTTCTTTGAAACAAGTTAATGAACTCTTAGGAATTCAAGGTAAGTGCTTGAATCAAATCCATGCAAGCCAGCTCTCTTTTAATTTATTACATGAGAAAGAACTGAATCTTACTTGGGCAGTCATTATTAAACATTATTATTATTATTTAATAGAATGTTCCTTTGCCTTACAGGTTTTTCAGATAAACAAATACAAGAGTGTACCTATCCTACATGTAGATGGGTATTGTGGAAGACCCACCACAATGGCTCCATCATAATCAATTACAGTGGCCTCACAAGCCATGGAACTGTATCCATCTACATGTCTGTTGCAGAAGCATCTCTATGTAATTATAATAATAAATTCACTGGCTCCATTTCTGCATTTTGCATGTTGAGTTTGTCAGTATGCACTTTGTTTTAATTCACTTGCTATTACAGCTGGCTTTCTCTGGAGATCAGCTCTAGTTCTGATGTATAAAGATTAATTTTCTGCCCCAAAGAGATCAGTGTGCACAGTCAGAAACAATATTCTACGGCAAACCAGAGCCCTACATGTGATATCACAACAGAAAGCTCCAAATCCACAGATGGCTTCTTTCCAAACAGTGGGCTGCAAAATGCATATGAAGCAAACAACATCTATATATGATCTAAAGCAGGTTCTCTCACCACATGGCCTAAAGTTGTTACAGTAATGTCTTGTCAGCCCCCTATGAAAGAGTGTTGTTTCCTTTTATTGAAAATCAACTTATGAAAATAGACTCAAGAGATCTGTACATCAAACCTGGAGTGAACTTGTCATTCTATTCTGCAATCATTAGTTATTTCAATACCTAATGATTCATGGCCTAAAAAAGCGCAAATTTACTTGAGGGTGGTCTGTATGAATTGCATTCCAGTCGTTATCAAATGGCATTTTTTGAAAATTAGTGCAAATCATGAAGTGAAAAGTCAATGACAAAAGCTAAATCCCAGCTATGTAATTATATTGAGACAGAATGCCTTTCTTGCACTTCAGATGTATCTGCATTCCAAATTAAGGCTAAAGATAACTAGAATGCAAAATCGTTTCCCAAAACCATCAAACAATACTAAGTAGCTATTAGCATTAAATTGACCTAAAAGCTGGTCACGGTAGGAACTGCTATAAAAAGGATAAGTTTACAATATAATTATTATTTCTGTTACAGTAGTTTTTAAAGACACCACACAAGACTAGGTGGTGGTTAAAACACAGAAATAATGGGTTTCTCATACTAGACACCACTGTGCTAACATTCAGTAATAATAATAACATTCAGTAATAATAAATTGCTTGGGTCCTTACAGCAAGCAGTAGCAACTGTTTGGAGGCAGATGACATGACATATCAAAGGATGATAGAATACTGTATTTTTTATATGGGTAATGAGCTGGCTGAGAAGTGAGATTATAGGTTACTGCTGAGCTATATATGCACTGATGATACAGGAGATTTGAGCTACCTGCCTAATGTCAGCTGTGAAACATGCATTAGGTTCAGAAGTGTATACCAGGTCTCTACATGCACACAAGTATTTTCTTATCATGTTATTTATAGAGCTGGGAATTTTATATTAAGGGTAATGTTAAATCGCCCCCACTGTACAGATTTAGCTCACAAAGCCATATCTGACACTCCATCTTTTTTTCATAATGTATGCTACCTGCTTGTTCTTAGCACTTCTTTCAGCCTGATAAGGAAAACGCATCAGCAAGCTGATTAATGGCTTTCCTCCTTTTCATTTTCCAGTTCTCATGTATTTGAACAATACAGAAATGGTTGGGTTACAAAACACTACAGAAACCCATCGTATTCAAAGTAATCCCTCTACCTTATTTTTGTAAGCTTTTACAATTAAAAAAAAAGGTCTAAAACTTTATTCTGCTTATTATTGCAAATACTTCTTTGTCAATAATCTTATTACAGCTGCCCCTGTTAGTTGTTACACTCATTGTAAGATAAACATGGGAAATTATCGTAGCCCAAGTAGCCCACTTTTCTTGGCTAACTGCTGACATGTGTTAATGCTTGTGCTCATGGACAGCTGAGGTTGGGCCCACACCTGCAGCATCTCTTTGGGTAAAAGAGATGGATTCCCTTCTCACTGGAGCTAGACACATAGAGGGGACACTAATCTGTGTCCATGTTAGGGTAAATGAGGGGTCAGAAGGCAGCTGCTGCAGCTGCTGCAGCTGCTGCTGCCTACGGGAGGACCCAAGAATTGGAAATACTTCTGGATCTTCCCCATTGGACTCATCCTGTAACAAAGCTGCTCAGAAGGTCAGATTTCCCAAGAAAGGATTCTCATAACTGTGCTACTACCCCTTCTGTGGGCTGTTTCCTCAGTGTGTCAGAAAAATGTTATCTCAAGTTATTTAACTCTTTCTCAAATAAGTGCAAATCTATGCTTTTAACTTTTTTTTTTTTTTCTCTCAAAGGCTAGGATTTTAGTTTTGGAGCACTGAGACAGATTCTTACTTCAAGTTCAGTAACAGACTGATCTCCATTGTTTAGGTGTGCATGTGTGTGTGTTAATAAGAATTAATAATTTGGAGCTTTATACTGTCTTTAATGTATTGCCAAGGCAGATAAATCTTATTATCCCTACTTAAAAATATGGAAAATGAGACAGGGGAATAATATGATTCATTTAAAATATGATTGCAAACCCAAAAATAGAACCTATGTCCTTCTACCATATTATATAGGAATTAGCCTTGCAGAGGATTTGAAAACTGGTTTAAATAACTAGGAATTTGTTAGGTATTCTGCACTAAATATGATCTTCACGGTACCTAAGTGTTCATTTAGTCATTATCTTTTAAAGTACTAATCCTTTTTCCTACTTACTCTCTCTTATATTCTGACTTGTTAATGGCATACCAATATAAACTAGCTAAACTAAGAAGTGCTGGCAATTTCATGGGGAAAAAAAAAAACACCTTTCTTTTTCTTCTTGGATTTAAAACTAAATTGTTCAAAGCAAGGAAAGAATGAAAGGCAATTATCATCCAGGTAATCTTTACTGAACGGGAAGCATAGAATCTTTTTGATTAGCCAATTACTAGTTATGCACTAGGCACAGGCAATCTCAGTTAATAGTGCATATGTATATATATATTGATGTTATCTTTATAGACACACATATATACACACACACACACACACATATATATATATGCATATGCATACAATTATATATTTTTTTACTTGTTCTTAAAGCCTGTGACATCTCTCTAGGGGATTCTTTTACTCTCTGTAATAAAATAGCTTTAATCTGGTAATCTGTGTACTTTACCAAGTAAAAAAGTAAAATTTATTTTTAATACATTTTCTTGGAAAAAATGCTGGAAATCAGTTCTGTCATCACTTTCTCACACAAACTCTGCACTGTTCTTGTCACAGATTAAACATCTGGCTCTTCTGATTGTAAAGTACTAGTTATTCAATGCTAAAATGACCTTCAGGTCAGCTATATTGATCTGCCATTACAAAACTTACACAAAATATTCACTGTTTGTTCTTGTTTGAATTCCACTCACACCTGTAAAATTCTTTATTTATAAATGTGCTGGCTGAATCATTGATAGTCAGTATTTGCTTGAGTTGCTGAATTTTTTTCCCATTCCACTGTGCTTATCAGCTTAGCTAAACTCTGGCAAACATTGTGCTATGGCATCTACTATCAGAGAACAGGAATGTGCTTTTCAGATTTTATGAAGGTATTTCCTCTCCTCCCCTCCTCCCTCTAAAGACATTTCTGTCATTCAGGGATTTCTGCCTTCAAGCTTCAAAGAAACTGTGTTCCCTCCAGGCTAGTGATAAAAACATCCACATTTACTCTTAGAGGATCTGCATCAAATAAGTCTATAGCATAAAAGCTCTTCAGTAACTGATGAATTTTATTTAACTAACTATAAATCAGTATTACAGATAAATAAAATAATTACCATGTAAAGTTAAGTCCCCTTAGATTAACCCTGATGATGCAAAAAAGTTTGTACAATTTCAAAGAAAAAATAAGTCAGATGGGCATGAAATATTCTGAGGGGTTTGCAGTTTTTTTTAAAGACATATTAAAAAAAACAGTAATGAACAGCAGGAATATCATTATTCACACTTAGTTGAATATATCACTTTTCAATATTTGTGAAATTAAGGCCAGAGTTTTGGGATCTTTTTTCTTTATTGTGCAGAAAACTGGTCCAGATCAGCCATTATGTTAATACATAAAAATATGCAAAGCAAAGTTTTTGTGTTTTTCTGGAAGAATATATTCAGGAGAAAAAAGAAAATAAAGAAAAAGAAACCAAGAATGCAGAAAATGAAATCTTTTAAAAAATTCCACTTTGACTGAATTGCAGAATGCAATACTGATCACAGAGAAAGCACTTTACAAAAATAAAAGCTCATTTAAATTAGGTATTGTTTAAAATAAATAACATTTTAGGAAAACATTTTCCTTGTTCAAATAAAAAGCTAGAATCTTATTGTTTGGTTGGTTGTTCATGTGCTTCATTATGAAGTAAATACTGTGTGTGTGGAAAAAAACCTAAATGTACCTTTAAGGAAAGTTAATGAAATTGAACAGCTAAGTAACATTTTAAGCTGAAGTCTCTTATTTGAGCATGGAGCCAATCTGGACATCAGCAAGATATAATTTCTCCAGCTCCTTTCCAGCTTCATTAGGAAATCTTATGTGCACACTGTAGTAAGGAGGGATTTTTCTTCACAGCTTTGGGAGGTTTTTTCCACCAGACTCCTATCAAGATTTCCCAGGAAAATACATACATTAGGAAGGACTCGTTGTGTGTCACTCTGGCTATGGCTAAAGATGAGGCCTTATTCCAGTGCTGTGATTTTGTTTCCTCTTATTCTCTATATCCATGCTCTCTAGACTGAAAAGCAAAGGCTCTCAGTCCTATTCCCACTGCAGCAAAATGGAGCTTACTACTGAGGAAATTACAGATCTTCAAAATACACTACTGTCAAAATGAAGACCAGTTTAGTCCAACCAGGAGAGTCCCATTAGGCAGGACATGTAGCAAGGACTTCAGAGTAACAAGAACTAAAATATCAAGCATGCAAAAATGAGCTTAATGGCACAAGCAAACAGGAATATTAAATCACATTTCCACTTTTCAGCACAGCATCTTCATATGCCTTGCTAAAAACTATTTTGAAAAGTGCAAGCATTACTACATTTAGTTAACATACTGCAGCATATAACATCTTGTGCCCCATAATTTTTTATAAATATATGTCCCTAAACAAACATATAGATATTTTATGTGTCTGTATATGCATAAAATCAATAGAAAAGAGACCCTATCTGAAATTTAATATTCAAAGAGTAAACAAAACCTGACTAAATAAATTTGTTAACTGTAGTGGGAAATAGCTGGCTTGACAGAACTGTGACCTTGCTTAAGGGCAAAGCTTACCAGATACTTGTACTTCCCAGAGAGACTTTACCATCACGCCTTTAAGTAGGAAGTATATCCTAACAAAGTGCTTTCCAGACCCACTATGAATTCTTTCCCTTCACCTTTGGGTAAAGGGGGAATAGGCTTATTCTCCAGCGTAAATCTGAGAGTCATATGGTTATTTTTCCAGCCAAGAAGCAACACTGGTTATCACACACACATTTTCCTTACCATGGCTATGATCCCTATCTAAAATGAAGCATCTTTTCTTGCAAGCTTAACAGCAGGATACGACTAAGTGTTCATAAGTCTGTGGACACTAAGTCACTGTTTAAGTCATTTTTGTGTTACAGCATTTTAATACTGAAACACCTGTAAGCTTTATTAAATGCCAATGCAATTTCCTGTGATATCCTGACCACTGTTCAGAATTATTTATGTATAGGTATCTGTGGATGTGTATTTATGTATTCTTGCATGCTCACAAAAGACGGTACTACCAAGCAGCTGTTGACCACTCATGTTAGTAAAAAAGATTTCTCTTTTTTCCATTGCATTATCATACAAAGTGGTGAAGATTTGTTCATAAGTTAAAAAAAGAAAAAAGAAATCCTAAGTAAAAATTCCTGGTTATTGCGCTTTAACTAGCCCAAGCTGATGATTTGAAAAAGGAGAAGCAGTACAACTACAGATTAGTATAGAGGTAGAAATCTTAAAATATCTTCAAAATACTTCAATTAGATGTAAGAAAGTCAGGAACTGCTACAAACTTTATTACACTGAAAATGCTGTAGGTGGGAACAATATATATTTGTTAAAATATTGACTCTAGTCTATATACCAATGAACACAAAAGTGAGTAAAAAACACTCTGTGTTCGTTGCACAGTCTGAGGAACTGTGTCCTAAAAATTTGAACTACGAATTAATTTGAGGTTCTATAGTTAAAAACTATGTTTTTGTTTATTCCAAGATATGGATTCCTCATAATTTTTCATAATGAACAGAGAGATCATGTGAAACCAATGATACACTCAGGTCCATCCATCCTTGGAGAGATACTGTATTAGTGACCACATAACCGCTCAAAAATTTATCATGAAAAATGCCAGCCAAGTCGGTAATTTCAGAGAAAAATAAAGTAGTATATCACTATGAAATCTAAGTCGATTATGAAGATCAAAATCCTAGTCAGGACTAAGGATCACTACCTTCTTGGTGTATTCGTTGCTAGTACATTAAGTATATAGAAAAAAAAATCATAAAATAATCTTCTATTTCAAGTTGCAATATCTTATTTAATCCAATGTCATTTTCCCTGGTGGAAAGAGGATTTCTTCTTTTCAAAACCATAGCAGAAATTGGTGGTGACTTCCATAACTTCCATATATTATCTCAATACATTTTATATGAGGATATTAAAACAGAAATCCCAAACCTTCCATTTAGACATTACATTTTTGCAACAAAAGTTACATTATTCTTGTAATTTTGTTTTAAAAGATTACAATGTTATCCTGAAATAACCATGAAACTGTTCAAAGCCTGAGAAGTTCTAACTAAAATTTTAAACTAAATATCTGTTTAACTAATACCTCTAACTGTTAAATAAGAGATGAACTTTTAACAAAATTTTTCTTAAAGGGTACATATTCTGCTCTTGCTTTATACTTGTTAATATTTACCATAGGATATAATAATCTTTAAACCACTAAGGTTATTCATGCAACCTGTGTGCTCACCTGAACAGTAAAACAGAGCTACACACTTTTTCTTTGGCTAACTCGGAAGAATTTCTAGGTATTGGGTTTCTTCAACTGGAAAAGTCCCTAGCTGAAATAGAATTTAGCTGCCTGTGATGAAAAATAAGTGTGTTAGGAGATTTAAGCTGTTCCTGACAGACCCTTTACACAAAGATACTTCTTCTTGTGTAATAGGCAATAATAAGCATAATTGTTCTGATGTGTCATGAACTCAGACATAAAAGCTCCAAATACAGTGTCTCTAACACCAGGACTTCCATTTTATTCTGGTTTCTTTTTCTTCTTATTATTATTTTAAAAATTATTCTTTCAGCTCAAAATGCCACTGCCTAATGGATAGAGTTCTTCTTATTAAGCCAATGTAAATTTGCATGGTACTGGGATCACATTGTTATAAAATTAAATGGACAAAACTACATGTGCCACATCAATTTTATGTCTATCTCTAAGTGCATTTTAATGAATATATATGCATGAAAAGGATAGGTGAATGACCCAAGCCACAGAACATCCTGATCATATCAAGATTCTGAACAGGAAAAATGTGCAATTCTCTTACAATTAGGAGAATTTTTCCTGTTTTCTGAGATGCAAACTCTTTGCTAATTCTTCTAGTTCAGATGCAAGTTATTATTCAAGCACACAACTCACAATTCAAGTGTATTGGGTGCTAATCCTGGTTTACCTACACACTTTACACACTTGTGCCTGAATTTATCATCTTTACCATTCTTATACAATATGGCATTTCTTATCTGCCTCACAGCAGTTTTGCAGGGATTAATTAGCCCATGTTTAAAATTATTCCAGTGCTTAAAATCTCTACTGAGGGCAAGTGGCAACTGCAACCTCTAATTATCCCTACAAACATGCACTGATTTCTCTCTTCACCTGAAAATTGCTCAGCTTCAGTAGGCTGACCATTTTTTCTTTCCAGAAAGTATATACCAATAAACCTATAGAGGTCTTTCAAATTTAATGTATTATAATGTATTGAAATAAGGTAAAAAAGCTCTCCTCTAACATTACAGCCCATTATAGCAAGTAAATACATTTCACTGTCTTCTTTATGATATATTTGACACTGTGCATAATGATAAAACCCTCAAAAAGCCCAACTACCACGCCAGCCTGAAACACTAAAGAAAACACAGAACACCCAAGGTTCTATTTTTGAGATCAAAATCAAGAACAAGAATTTAGCATATTTTGGAAGGTGCAAAATGCATATATGTTTTTTCACCTGGACAAATTTTAATATGGTTTAGCATGATCTAAATACAAAAGTAGATGAATGTTTCCCATTCTGGGTATATCTAAACATTTCTCTACCTCAAACACTAAAAATATTAACAATTTTCTGTTGATTTCACAGTCTTGTCATGAATTCATGTAATTATGGCACAAGTAAAAGCCACATCAGATCCTGACAGCAAGCAGTTTCCCAACTGAAACACGAGCATTATCGTTTCAGTTTTTCTGCTTGAAAGCTATAAAAGCATTCCTCAAGAGAAAACAACATTACCAAAGTGAAGATAATCCCTCAGAAATGCTAAACAGAATCGTAGCAAGCCAGTTGCCTAGAATATTTTTTGCATAAATTATCAGAATCTATACTGTCTGTGCACATCAAAGTTTTGTTATGATGTACTATGTGTACATTGTGTTAGTGGTCACATATGCACAGGAATATTTTTATGCAAATGGATGCAAGATTCCCCAGATCTGGTCTCCCAGATGCAATACACATTTATACACATAATAGTCTGCTATCCCTCTGGGTAAAGGTGTTACTCTATTGCTGGCACTGCACAACCCTTCTCTTTCTTGTCTCGTAAGGCATAAAAATAGAGAAAAACATCCATACATGCTAAAAAGATACTTACATATAAGCCTTCAGAAAGAGCCCAAACCTACTGGACAGAATAGAAATTTGGCATGGAATTAAGTAGTCTTCTTACAAGTGCAGTTTTCTCATTCCCTGTGCCATTTCGGGGCTTCTGATTTGGGGTAGAAAACAAGGGTAACAGTGACAATCTTATTAAGAAATATTTTTACTGGCTGGGGCACACAGATCATCAGAGGCCTCCCTCTAGGCTACAGATGTTCTTACATGTATGCTTGATGAGTCCTTATTTAATTAGCACAGCAATACTAATAGCTTGATTTTACAAGCCTACACACACATCAGTAGTCCACCCAAATAATGACACAAGCCTAATCACTTAAATTCAGTTTTTCAAATACATGCTTGTTGCTCACAAACAGAAATACTTTTCTTTCACCAAAGACTGAATAAATAGATTGTGTCTCAATTATTTATATGTTTTCTGATTTATCATATTTTTACCTTAATAATTTATCCGATTTCTACAAAATCTGTATTTATACGGGTTAACCGTACTTTGCAATGAGTCCCTCATCTGTTTCTGAAAAGTCTCATTTCTCTCCTCTTCATTAATCCCTTTTACTACTGAAGTTTGGGATGCTCAAAGTGGAGTAATTCAGGTATAAATCCAATACCAGGTTCACCTACAACACAACAAGTCAAATTGTGATTTCATTGCTTTACTATGTATCCATTATATGTTAATTCTCTTTTTATCTAAACATTTATGGAAAGAGGGGCTTGTACTCTTTTTTTTTTTTTTTGAGCACTAATAAATTTTACATGTATTTGCAGTTCTCAATTAACCTTCCCTTAGAAGTAGGCACCTATGAGATAATCATATTCTTTCTCATTGCCACAATTACCTTTAGATCTTTCTATTTTAGCACAAATATTTTTCAGGTTTTTCTCTTGGGAAATAGATCATTCTAATTATCTGCCTTCTGCATTTTTCTGAGCAGTTTTCATGCCACTTCAATCTTAAGTCATATAAAGAAAATCAATTGAGTCTACTTATGGCAACTCTGCCATGATCTTATGTTTAAATCAGTGTGAATAATGAAGGAAAAAGTAATATAAATTTTAAGACTCAATACTTTCAAAGCATTTGCTTTGCTCCTCTGTGTGTATTTAAAATTTTAGAAGATTCATCCATAAGAAGAGCTTTTCCAATACTTTATTAGGCATTGGTTTATTCCTCCTGTCAATAACCTATAAAAGAGGTTAATCTAGGAGTCGTACCCTATTTTACTGTCCTGAAAGAAGAAAAAAAGTTATGCATTTCAAAGATTTAAAACCCTCGAACTTAAGAAAAATATTTTTAAGAGAAAACACTGCCCACCTGCAGCTTTTATTTGTATTTGTTTGAATAATAAAAACAGCACCACAGCCATATCAAGTCTCTACACTTGAGAGCTCACAGTTTTAGAGTGAATATACTGCAACACCAACACAGACGACAGAGCTACTAAGGGATGTACTACAGAGAAAGGAGATTTTAGTTCACAAATGGCTTATCTGACTCCTGAAGGTATGTAAGATTTATAAAAGGAAGAGAAGTAGGAACAATTCCTACTTGTATTAAAAGGTACATAAAGGTTTTGGCACACACATTCTACAATACCAAAAGGAAAAAAATGACATTCAGAAGAAAAAGATAGCTTAAACAGCACACCGGTGATCTGGCCATAAAAAAAAAAAAAAAAACCTGAATACATTCCCATTAGTGCAGTAATCTATGTAATTTTGCAGCATATGCTGAGGTTGCAGCTGAAGCAGTGTTTGTCAGCTTTGCGTCTGGAAGCTTTTCTGGCTTCCTTCTGTGTAGCTATAGGTGCTGACCCTACTGCTGGAAGAAGAAGATAAGGAAAATGTTTTAATCTGAACATTAATTATTAAAATTCCTACCGTAAACAAATATTTTATGAAACTAAGTTATTCCAAACAGATTCTTTTCTTTGCCCTTATTCCTCCATTATGCCACTCAAAGAAGCCTGTGATTGTGCATTGTTTCTAATGCAAGGCAATTTTTAAGGCAAAAAACCATGCATTATGCCTGGCTATTACAGTGGGACACTGTACAGTTACCCTTCATGAGCTAGAGCTATGGAGATGGCAGAGTAAGTCCATACAAAATTGCAGAACAGAAAAGCAACATACTTTTCCTAGAAATACATTTGTGAAGGTATAGTTGGATTAGCTGTCATTTAATTTTTGTGCATCTTCTTCTGCCTCTCCCTAAGGGAAGTTGAGGTGGTAATAATGAAAGAAAATGAGATGGTGGTAGGAGAAAATATGTAAAATGCACATTATAAACATCAGTGGTGGCCATCCAACATCAGAACAGCAGATCTCAACCTCAAGCCTCTTTTCAAGGAGCAAAGAAAAGCCACAATAATTATGTTTTGCTGCTAGGAACAGAGCTCCAAGGTGTCCCAGTGCCAATGATACAAAGATATTTGTAAACTGAAGAGGTTTTCAACCACTAAGTGATAATATCGTATTCCCAAAGAAGAATTTGCCTTATCCTGTAGTTTTGCTTTATGTTTGTTCTTTCAAAAAACTTATTTTCAGGTAAAATCTATTGAAAAGACATTTCCAAAAAACTTCATGGGGTGGAACTACTGTCCCAAGCATTACTGAAAATGAAGAGAGTGAGGCAATAGATTTATTATGGTCATTCCTGTGTTTCTATAAGAAATGGATATTGCTCACTTCAGCCATATGGGGAGTAATTGCACTGAAGTTCAGGTGTTTTCACAGCCTTAAGAGCTTGCAGAAAGGGGGAGGGAACAAATAACAAACAGAAAAAACACCACCAAAAAACCCCCCACAACCAAACCCCAAGAAACAGATCTTCTCATCTTCTTTGCCATACTAAGATGAGAGAAGTACAACCTCTCAGCAGTGTTTGTTCCCCCCTCTCAGATGACAGTGGAGCTGTACTTTATCCCTCATTAGTATGCAGGGACTCCACACCCCCCATGTGCTCCAGTTATTCATGCTCCATTAATCCATAATATCCATTAAAATGTAGTCACATGGGGCAATATTTAACACATCATTTGATCATTCTCCAATGAAATCTCTTCCCATATCTTTATTGATTTATGGCTGTGTTCCAGAGCTTTCTTGTTTTCTTCTCTGCTCCAATTTTTTTGCTTCTCCAGCTGGCCATGTCCCAGCTCTGATGCCATGCAACTCTGCATTTAGCATTCCATTCCTGCTTTTTGTGTCTTCCCCCAAGGTGAGCATGCTCCAGTATTTCATCTGCCCTCCTTTACATAATCAAGGATCAAAAGTTCAGATCTCCTCTCATTTTCATCAGAGGACACTACTAATAATAGATCTAACTAGATCTCACTCCTGTCTATTTAACTAGTGTGTATATTAAATGTTAACTTACAAGACCCACAATGACAGGCTCTGACTAATTTATGTTTAATTAAAACCTGTTTTAACAGCACAGAGTTAATACATGGTGGAAGATTATTAACTAAAATGCACTACCTCCATGTTCTCAAACTTGAAATTTATTTAAAATACCCAAAGCAGCTGCAGGAATATAACTGTCAATATATGAACAGCAGTGATCATGATCAAAATGTTGGGAATTTGCAAAAGGACAAAACAAAAACTTGCCAAGATCCTTGGAGTTAAATTAGCAGTAAATTATTTTTGGCAAGAAAACAGAGGAATTACAGAGCCATGAGACAGGTTAGAAAGCAAGACTTCCTTTTCATTTATGATCCAATGCTTGTCAGATCAGCTTTGTTCCCATCTCCCATGAAAAACCTATTTCACAGTCTAGTATTTAAGACCATTCTAGCCATTATCAACATCAGGACTTTGCAGTTTTACTGGCTAAAAAGAGAAGTGAATGCAGCTAGTCCAGGCAGCCTGCACATATGGTATCCTGAAATGGAAAAAAAATTCAAAAAAATTTAACTCCATAAATTCCATACAAATGGTACTATATCTATTCAGGCATGCACCTGTCAAAGTGACAGAGTAGTAACTCTCTTCTCAATTTTTCCATACATTAATATCATAACATCTTGTGTGTATTTAAATTTGAAGCCTGCATGACTGTTTTTCCACAAACTCTCTGCCAAAAAAAAAGATTCAGTCCAGCAACATGACCCTTTCCTATTCTTATCTGAACTTAAGAATGGCTATTCAGACCAACATCCTTCATATGAAATTTTCAAGCCAGCAAGAGGTTTAAGACAAAGGAAAACACAACACAGTATGAACATTTTTATGGCTACTAAAAAGGGAAGATCACCAGCATCTCAAGCTGCTATGCTACAAGAAGATAGCAAGTAATATGAATTGAAACTATGTTGTAATCTAATGTTCCTGTGGCTCCATCCTACTTTAACTGTTTATGCCTTACAAGGAAATTGTGATCCATCTGTTGGATAGATACTTAAGGAAAATGACTGCTTGCAGGAATCAGAGACTATTTATGTGGGTGGTATTTAAGGTCCTGCAGCTTTAGCTGGGTGTGTTGACACAAAATGACATTTTAAAGGAGTAATATTAGCCTAGCAGGAGTTACATAAAACAAAATATTCTTCATCGTTTTATCACTGTTTCAGTATGCAGTAAAAAAAAAATTAAACAGATATTTTTAGTACCTTTTGTGTGATGCATAACAATGAAAGAAGCAGATTTATACAACCTCATAAGGACAAGATTAAGGCAACAGAAACCGACTAGGCCATTTAATATAAAGACTTGCCACTGTTTGTGGGTAAGTCTATTTCTACCAGGGCTAGGGTCAGTGCAAATAGTAATGCACACACGTAGCTTCAGACAGCCTTCAACAGCCCTGTTCTAAAATAAGTTCCAACAATTTAAAAGATATCGGCCACAAAATAGCTTTTGAATGTCATGGTTTCTTAACTGCAATGTCCTACAAATGCTTTCACACACCATGAAATCCTAAATTGCTTTAACATATACAAAATAGGTAGCCACACCTTCCAGCTCATGAGAGCCAATTCAGACAGCCTTCTAAATTTGGTTAGAAATTGTAAAGTAATTTATTTTTGAATTAGATAGAATTAGCTACAAGAAGCTGAAAGCAATCTCAGACATGTCCCCTAAACACTTCTCTTCTTTGGGTTATGGTTGTGATGTTTTTTAAAACAATGATGCCTGCCTGTAAAAAAGCCAGCCTCTGTCATTCCCCCACTTTCAAAACATGAACATTCTCCTGTCTGTGGGTTTGTTGTTTTTTTTTTTTTTTCTGTGAGGCTCTGAACTTACAGGGATTTAAATACATTTCCAAACTGTATAGGCAGGGACCTGCTGCACTCAACACAAGCCTCACATCAGTGAAGTACTTTGTGCTGTATACAGCCAGATATCCTCCACCGTATATATGCATCATTAAACAGAAACCTAATTAATCAATATTGTTAAAATAAACATGGTGCCTTTCAAAACAGAGAGATAACCACTTCTTTAATGAAGCATTATAAATGCTCAAGAGCAATATGGGTTTGCTTATTTTATTATCTATCATGAGTAGTGTTAAAACCAAAGGAAAACAAGGATTCGTGTCAGTCTGCACTTCATAAATTAATTAATAACATTAAGTGTTAGTTTGAACACAAAAGAGTACTCCTTATTAGTTTTTGTTTATTTTTTCTGTAAAACACGGAATTAAGAAAAACCAAATCCAGATTTTGAAGTGTTGTGTGATCTAAGATAAACTTGTACAAAACCTTCCAATATCAAATTGTTATTAGGTTCCTGTAGCAAATCAAAGCAGCAAAAAAATTACTTCTTCTTCTTAAAAAGTGATTAAAAGAAAAACAGATCAGGGAGCTGGAGTAGCAGATACCTCATGCATTTTAAGGAAGCTGATCCAGAGGTTTTGTCTCAGTCAAGGACATCAAGATAAATTAGTCTCTTTACCAACTTCAATAGAAATTAAACCATATGATTAAAACCATATATATTTTTATATTTTGAACTGACCCTTTCTCTTGTTCATCTGTTCCCACACAGCAGATCTGCCAGGGTAACCTCCAATCTCATCAGCCCCACCTGACTCACCTTTAGAACCATCTTTATGTAGCATATCTGCTGTCCTTATCATCCCAAATACTGTCTTTATTTATTTAGCAGAATACTCCTCTGGGCTTCTTCCTTAGAGAAAACATTCTGGGGTGCAACCATGTCTCCAAGGTTTTTTTCCAGACTGAGGCCAGAGCCAGCTCTGAAGTTTCCTCTGCAGATGCCCACTCTTCCCTTTCATAACTAAATTGAAATACTAAAAACCTGGCTAAATCCATAAAACTCACAGAAATAAGTAGTCACCAATTACAGTACTTAACAATATTCAGGCACCCATCTAACACATCAACACATATACATACCCCCCCTCCCTCATCTCTTTGTACTTTAAAGTAAAATATTTTAAAACATTTTCCTCTTTCATCTGCTTGCCAGCTTTTGGTGCCTCTTGAAAATGTAATATCACAGATATCTAGGGAAAAGTTTAATTCCATCCACAACTAAAGCAGTTTCGATTTTATACTACTGAAGAAACACAAAACTTGCCAGGTCTTGCATCTTAACAGATTACATTTTGCTTTTAAATCCACCTTTCTGATGAATTGAATGGAGCCCTCTGCATAAGCAGAAATGTAACTCCACAGATACTACGGCCGTATCTGATTTCAGAGACCGATTATTGCTTTTGGCAATTTATCATAAAGTCACTGACGGCATTGTCATATTTAAGGTCACATTGAGGCTTATATATTTCTTTTTCAAACTTTGAAGATTGAATTTTGGTTTAATATTTAACACAATACATTCAGAACACAGATTGATCTTGTATAATATTTGCTTATTAGGGTGTTTCCTTTCATGCTTAGGAAATGCATTAAAATAAAATATACCTTTAAAAGTAATTTCATTAAAATGTCAGTGTTCATCTCAGTCTCAATGGCTAATGAACTGCAGACTACAAATTCCAGACAGCCAGACAAACATTTTCAGGCAGAGGGCTCTTGCAAATTTTAAGCACAGAGAAGGGCTTCATTTTCTAAAAAGAAACTACCCAATTATTTCCATCATTTGATGCTGCCTTCTTAGCTCCAAACCTCTTACGCCAGTGATTTTTGACCTCAGATGGTTTTTTATCCTCTGCTTACCCAGATCTCAGCAGTATTTCTCCAAATGAACCAGCACAGAAATATTAAAAAGATGCTGAGGTGAAAGCTGCTAAAGAGCAGAGCTGCAAGAAGATTCCCTGCCATCACTCCTTCTACTTACTTATGTCCCACTGCCAGTTTTTATTTCCTAATTAGAGTTTTTCCATTCCTTACAGACTATGTTTATTTCCACACTTAATGTTTGCATCAGGAAATGTTGGAAAGATGAGGAGAATGACAGACTGTGAATGGAAGATGGGGATGAAGGAAGTGCAGGTAGCTATAGTGGACTGCATGGAAATTTCCCGACAATGATCTTTCTGGTAGTAAAGGGAGATTTTGAAAAATCAAGATCTATACAACAGCAACTCATGAATAGAATGGAGCTGATGCATCACAGCCAGAAAAGCAAGGGAAGGAAGAAAGATATATCTGAGGGACAGTGCTATTATAACAACAATAAAACTACAAAAAACAGCTTACACACCCACAAAAATGACATTTTCCAAACATAAACAGCAAAATCCATGCCAGCCTTGATTTCTTTGGTGTCCTTCACCTAACACTTTCACTGACTCATTTAGCAAACCTCAGCTGACCCCCAGTTTCAAAATGAGAGACACCCCCACCAAAATCACATCAAGATAACAACACTTATCTTCCTCCTTCCCATTTTTTTAATTACTGCCTCACAAGTACCTTTCTGCTGATCCCATATCCTCATTTCTAGTCACAGTTAAAGCAGAAACCTACAATTCTTTTTAATAGAACTTATAATTGAAAATAAAAAAAATGTTCAAGAACGAAATATGTGTTCTCTGCTAAAGAACACATAACCACACCAGGCCAACAATCCTTCCAACTGGAGATCTGATGGCCTTTTACAGTTGTTTACAGAAAATGCACATTTAGAAAGCTCCAAGTTAGCTTGCAGAGGAGCCATTTCTACTGTTAATTAATATTACATTCCCTCCTGCTTTCTGAATGTCACACCCAGCTCTGTAACAAGATTCATAACAAATGAAGAAATATAACATAGAACAAGAAATGGCCAAAGATGCTCTTTTAGTCCGAATTTTTCCAGGTGCAACAGCTATTCTTGGAACAAAATGTTCTTGTGCAGCTTTCCAAAACCACAGAAGGCATTTGCAAAGCCGTCCCCATCAGTTGCCTCTCAACCATGGTACCACACCTCTGCTAAACCCAGCCCAGCTCTAGAGGCAGCTGGAGGGGAGGGGAACTGGCAGCTGCCTGCCTCCAGCTGGCAGGGAATCAAGAGAGCTGCTGAAACCATTTTGATGCAATTTCAGTGAAAAAGTACAGCAGTGTAGCTTTTCCCTCAGCTGGTAAATATTGGGGAAAATATATTTACAGGCCAAGAGAGAAGCAAAGAAAAAGCAAAACAAGCAAAAAAATCCAGCTCTAATATTTGCCCTGTATGTAACATATATACCTCAATATTGTAAAAGTCGAAGAACTTATTACACAACAGACCAAAACCAATAAATATATTTCTTTCAATATTGAGTGAACACATCTTTTATTGCACTTCCCTGGTCAAAGAAACCTGCAGACAATAAAGTAAGTAAATCTTAATCTTATTCCCCTATTATTACCAACAACCTTCTGACGTTTTCTAAGACAGTGTTCAAACTTTTTGTCTTTCTACAACTTTAATTAAATAAAATTTCCAATTAATGCTGCTTGGCATATGTCAGTATTATTTTTTTCTGCCTTTTGACCCCCAGGACATGCAACTTTATATATCATGTATCTTTATCGTGGCATGAAAAGGAACACCTGTTACACTTCAAAAATTTAGCAAATGTTTTTTGGATGCCAATATGATGAAACTACTGTAATGGTTCAAGTCAACCACTTTCCCTAAAGTGCTAATTAAATGTCATTGCTCCTTTCTCAGACAACAAAAATAAAAAAAGATGCATGTAGAGTGCTCTTAAAGTTAGTTCTCTGGGTTTATAATAAATCCATAAGAGTTCTTCTGCAATAAGCTATAATACCAATGCCAAAAGCAAATTGCAGGACATGAGCATGTTAGCCATCATCCTGATCACCAAAGAAAAAGCCCTGTCTGAAAGTGAGATGTGATTCATAGCCCAAAGGCAAATCCTGAGGGAGCTCAAGATGTCCTACTAATGGTATAAAGTGTTTGCAGCCCATTATGAAGAACCTTTGCTAATATTAAAGCTTTGTTCTGCAAGATGTTAATTCAGTGAAAATACCTTTTACACTGCCCTGACAGCAGAATGCCTGACAACTGCATCAGCAAGATGTGCTAAAGATTATATATGATATGAACAAGGGAGGCAGAGACAGTGGTACTGACTTTTATCAGCATTAATTTGGGATAACAACCTTCTCTGAGTCTAAGAGCTAACAGCTGGATGAGTACTGTGGCATTTGGTCAGAAACTTCAGCAAGGCTTCAGTATCCTCCACCAGAAGCAATTTCAAGCTAAGGAAATTAACTATAGAGGACACTTACATGAGCTAAAGGCAAAAGCTGAAAAATTAAATTACTTCAAAAGGCTAATTACCAGTGCCCAGGAGTCTTATAAAAAAAGGGTGTCTTGAAACAGCTCTCACTGGGAAACTTCACCAGGGGAACAAGAAAAAAGAATCATTCACAATGTCAGCATCTCCAAAGCATGAGGAGCTGCAACTTCTGTAAAATGGCTAGAGGGAGAATAAGATCAAAATTCCAAATGGTTTTGTCAAGCTGAAGACATGCCCTGAAATCAACAAGCCATTCAGCAAACGCGGGTTTGAGAAAAACAGTTAATCTGGAGAAGACAAATGCACAAGCACCAAATGGCAAAAGATCAGTACTTACTGCAGTTTCACAGTGAGCAGTATATGAATGTAATGCAACACTGTTCCAAAAAAGTCAAACCTGATTTTTGGATTTATTACTGGGCATGGAATAAAATCTGTCAGTTTTGTTGGTTACTGATGGACTTCTTTATCCAAAAAAGGGATCTACAATACATCAACTGAGAAAAGTTCAAGGAATTAAGATTTCTAGAATTTGCAAACACTCAAATGATTTTGGAAAGACGTGACCATTTATTGCCTCATCATAAAAGCTTAAGACAAATGTCATGAGGTCTTTCTTCATGTCAGAGCCATTTCCACTTCTTCATGTCAGAGCCATTTCCACATATCAGTCTAGAGCAGCAGGACAAGAATCATCACTTATGTCTGACAAAATGACCTAGGGTTAATACCAGGAGTACCTTTCTAATGATTATTGCAATTAAAAACTGAAGCATGGCAAAGTACTACTTTGGAATCTACTCAGCCGCAGGTACTTAATAACAGCATAGTGAGCTCCTGAAACAGATGGTTTCATTACACTTTCTTCAGTCTGAACACAAGGGGTTAAGCTAGGTGAACCTCATGTCCATTCTAAACCTGCACTCTCAGTCCTGCAGGCCAGCCTGGAGGGCAGACTTCTGACACTGTCTGAGGTTACCTTAATTCCTGAGGTTCTTCCATTGCATCAAACACACGCACACGAGATAGTAAAACACACATAATACTAGAAAGCAGCCTCCGGTAAGACCACACAGGTTCCATATCTGGCTATCATAGCTAATACAGCTATTCACAGATGTGCTTATTGTGAGTAATGAATCTAACTCTTAGCAAACTTTTGTATTCTGCCAAGACTTATTTATTTTTGTCAGTGTAAACAAACAGGGGATGGAAAAGTGCAAATGAGAGAAGTTAAAGTGACATGGCTAGGATGCAGGTTTTATTGATATAAGTATGTTTGAGCCTCTTTCCTTCTCTTCAACGCAACACACAAAAAAAACGTAAGAGAGAACTCTTTAGTGATATGTAGATTGGATATTTCCAATCAGCTACTATGTTGATTTATTTGTTTATTTACTTGGGGGAAAGTACATATAATTACATAATAAAAAACGTTATACTGCAGATAGCAAGGTAACCATCATACTCTTCTAAACTTAGGACAAAAACTAATCTCACAATGTCTAAAAGCTCTAGCTTTTGTTTGCCTCCTTTTAAGCAAAAACTAAGCAAGAAACTAATTAGCCTCTGTGGAGTCATTTATACTATCACTCCCAAATGCATTTAGATATGCCCGTAATATAGTAATTTACCCTGAAAACTGGGGTGTCAGCTTTTCACTTTTTCTGGGAGATTTTTTTCCACTTTCCTGCCTTTTACATACAAATATATCAGTTTTAAAACATGTCAAAACATTCTCATTTGGCTTATGCAAAGTGACACTAACAAGACAGTCATCTGATGGGATAATTTGCTCCTTAGCTGATTAAAAAAATGCATCACAGATACAATAAAAAACCCCACATTCTGCTGCCTGCCAAGACCTATCACTTAAATGAATACAGTCCTTTTGACACAGAATAGTTAATTTTCATAAATTATTACTGCCTGAATGTAGAGTTATCCCAGTGACAGAATGTATTCTCACGAGAAAACACAAGGGATCAATTTATTGCTATCTTTGTGTTTACACTGCTAGCTTTCTGCTATCTTTGCAGCTGCTGCTGCCTTCACAGTTAATATAGCAGTTTTACAATGAAAACCGTGAATTAACAAAGTACAAAGTTAAAAGGGAAGGGGCTTGTTTTTCTTCTTAATGCTCAAGAATCTTGACTAGTTAGTCACAACACCATTACAGAAATGAGTCAATGTTTTATAGTCTTTATATAAGAATTATTGGTTATGGATAGAGACCTCAGATTTTACTTTCTACATGGAAAAATCCTTTAGTAGCCATTATAGTAATGCAGCACTGTTTTAACTTTAAAAAGTCCATATTTATATAAGAAAAACAGATGTATTTTTAAAAATTTTGTTTTTTATAAGTAACTTTGTGATAATTCTACAAAGTACTAAAAAATACCAAACTTAATAAACAATTCCTTTTCATGCTCAGTCTTTAATCCTGATCTTCATTGAAATCATCAGGTAAAACAGGATTTGACAATCTCAACATACTTTACCTACAAAGGAGATCACTGAGAACAATTACAGAAAGGAACACAATCTTCTTCTCCTC
The DNA here is from genome assembly GCA_013399835.1 of Leptocoma aspasia. Classification (NCBI taxonomy): domain Eukaryota; kingdom Metazoa; phylum Chordata; class Aves; order Passeriformes; family Nectariniidae; genus Leptocoma; species Leptocoma aspasia. Next base: position 1,777,512 of record VXAX01003646.1, read on the forward strand.
AGCTCCTTTATCTAGTCTGTTTTCATACTATTCAGAGCCATGATAAAGGATTAATCCCCCAAATATATTGTGCTATTGATTCACTCTACTAACAAAGCCCTGTATGGCAGTGGTAAGATTCAAAATTTTAAGATGTACAAGTCAGTGAAAAACCAGCAGGAACAACAAGTGACATCACACAACATGTGATGTATTAACCACTTTAAAAGAATTGAAAAAAATTGTACAAGACCAAAAATTATGAAAATACTAAAAGCATTTATTGCCAAGAAGTTATACTTTAAAGCCATTTAAGCAATCATATTTTTCAAATACATTAATATGAATATTTGTATATATTTGTTATTTAGATTCATTATCAATAATTCTTCATTATTTGTATGTGCATGCTTTTGTAGATCTGCAGGAATTTCAGACCTAGATTTTTCTGATATGTGAAGACTAAGGACTAGGCATGAGGAGTAAAACAGGAATAATAGATAGCAAGTAGGCCCTTGTTACAATAGTTGCATTTGTGGTTTTTCTTCATTTGACTTTCATCACCCATGTCAGGAAATAGTACACAATTTTTAAATTAAAAATTAGCCTCATTAAAAGCATATTCTGAAAAACTTACTGAAGGTAATCTAGAAGTGACTGATGAGCTCTTCATCTCCTACAATATTAAATAAATGCCAGCATAACACACTATGTATCATCAGCAGATTAGACTGTAAGTAGATAAGGATGACTTCCTAATCCATATGGTTAGATTTATGTCACTGATTTCAAAATACAAGATGTCTTTTCTGCAAAAAATCCCATTACTTACTGCTTAATGACATAACAAAAAGACTGGGCTATAGGAAAAGATATTGAATAACTTTTAAATCCTCTGATGCTTCTTAATGCAGACGCATTTCTGTCACATCTTAAAAAATTATGTATTTTGTGGTTTCATTCTTAATTCTCACATTTGTAATGTTTCTTCATTGTGCTGCCACTAGGGTAGAGCAAACGCATCAGAAAATGTATTCTCCTGACATGTCAAGTCATGCCTATGATACAGTAGGACTTTTCTTGAAGATTTCTTATTGTTGTTACTCTTGGTTAAACTACCCCAGGACCAAAATCACCCCACAGAGGAGCACAGGAATTATGAGCTCCTGCCTACAGTGGGTGACAAAGGACCTCATAGTTACTGCAGTGTTGGCTGGGAAGGCTTCAACTTCCTACTTTGTGTTTTTAATAGCAAAGGGTTGAAGGAGTAATGGGGAATTTTGAGAAAAAGACCTTATTCTGAGGAAAGCCACTAAAATGTAATCATGTGGACACCCTGAAAATACAAAGAAACAACACAAAATTTATATTGAATAAATCATATGATTATTTAAAATAAGCCAGTTTGCACTGTTTGCAGTTCAGAAAAAAAGCCCAGATGTGTCTATTTTAATACTCTTTCCATTTAGGTGTGTTGGAATCCAGGGCACAGGGAGTGTTTCCCTGCTTGTATCAGGGAACTCTGACCCCCAGTCAGACACTGTTTTTAACCTTTGTCCCAGAGAAAAATTGCTAAGGCTTGGATGAGTTGGAGAACACAGGTGTGAACTAGGTATGTAGCAGTAGTAGTAGTAATCTATCACAGGGTGAAGAATTTAGGATTTTAGGATTTTGGTGTGAGAGTGAATGGGAGACAAAATGGAGGATTTAGGGTGTGGTTTCCTTTCCTTCTTGTTCCTTCTTCTTCTTCATTTTCTGTAGTAGTGGTGGCACAAAGTCATTGGTTAGAGATGGTAGCAGCATAATTGTTACGTGTGTAGATTAGCAGAAGTTATTGGTAGTAAAGTAAAAACAAGATACGTGTTAAACAGTAATTGGGTCAAATATCTTTAAAAGGCCTTGATTTTGGGAACTCAGGGTCCATTTTGCGCCTTGCTCCTGTGATGCTGAGTCTGGTGTGGACAGTATATCAACCTCAAGATAAGAAAAGAATAAACAATAACCTGAAGACCAAGAATCAGTGAGTCTCGCTCATTTTTCATCCCTGGCAAAGAACTCACGCAGGGAATCTCCTTCAAGGGCCCTGGAGGTAGGTTCCCAGCAGGTTGTGGGGGGAAACAACAGCTAAAAAAGCCCCCAACAAGGTGAAGCTTTTTTCAATGTTGCTATAAATGGATCATTTTTTACAGTGAAAGTAAACCCACTTTACCATTACCTGCTTCAGTTCTTTTAAATAAACACTAGGGGGGAAAAAGCTACCAAACAAAACATAACAGTTTTTAACACGTAGAAACTCTCTGGCCTTTCTTTAACTTTCTGCACTTATCCTCTCTGCTCTGGTTCTATGCAAAGCAATTACATTAATTCAACAACAAACTGCATTTCTGTAAAATGAGGCAATCTCACATCCCCATTTCCTAACATCCTCTCTCAGTACTAAGCCCTACTGCCTCCCTTGCTCTGGTGCTCACATTCATCACATCTCTTGCCCAGATGGAATGGAAAATTTATAAACCCTGAAACTACAAAAGATGTGTTCATTTTCCACCAAATCTGTTCCCTGATCCAGTTTACCATGGGACTGCACAAAACCTGATGTTAATACACAATGCCTAGCTGAAGTAGATAAGCAAAAGGAAGGTCAAACCCTTTCTGTCCACAGTAAAGTTCTTTCTTATACTACTTGCTACACTCTGTGTAATGGTCTTGCTCTGCTGGGACCCAGATCAGCAAGTGCTGTAATCTAAAAGTTTCCAAACTAAGTAAACATCCTAATAATGTCATAAAACCAATTATTAATATCATGGTATAATATGGTAAATGTTTTAGGATAGCCACATAGTTAAATCATGCCCTCTAATTTAGCAATACCAACATTTTCTAGCCACAAAATGTATTTCTACTCCCTAATTAATTATTCCAAAAACCTAGCTAAGTGCTGTTGAGGGAAAAATTATACTTTGAGTGAGTCTGTGGACAAAAGGTCAGATTGATTTCTGCCTCTATCCTTCTGCATCACTTCCGTGAAGGGCATGGATTACAGCAAGATGCAAAACTCCACTCTGTGGGTGAAAGGATGAGATAGTGGCCCCAGCTACTGAGAGGCAGGGCTATTCAGTGACAACTTAAATCCCTTCTGCTTTGGCATCTTTATAGTGGTCTTCCTGAAGATCTAAGGAAACAGATTGTTTTTTGTTTGTTATTATTATTAAAAAGTATCTGCATTGCAGTGCCAAATAAATGAATATGTAGATAATTTGTAAAGGAAGGGAAAGGCTCTCTTAGTCTGCTAACAAGCAAGCCATATAGCTGTCATTTATACCTCAGTCCTTTTAAAGATCCATGTGCTTAAAAGTTTCCATTACCCTATTGCTGTTTTGAAGAAGGCTTATTTCCATGAAGTTAGATATCTAACACCTTAATTTCACACTTTAATTTGTTTTCTTTCTTTAAAATAGAAAACCATAATAATTTCCTGAATGCAATACTTACTTCATTGTCACAAAGCTCATATAAAGCTTTCCAAACCTCTAGGCAACATGGCCTTTGTTTTGTTTAATCATCTAGGTACCAAACAAAACTTTCTTATCACTTAATAGGGTCAGGTGGTAAATAACAGTTGGTTCTCTAAAGGGTTCAAAACCTATTAAAAAAGTTTGGTGTTAGTCATTAAAATACGTCCTGTAGATGGCTGCACGATTTCTGTTTCTATTTTGTTCTTCTGGTATATAACTTTTAATTTGTTTACTTTTTCCCCCTCTTGAAATTTAAAAAACATATCAACACATTCTCAACACTAGTTTAAGCAGTCACATTTTCACATAATTTACTTTAATGTTTTCTATTTTTAGAAACAGTTCAGTTAAAACACATTTCCAAATGCTAATTTAGCTTCTTCTGTGAAGAAGACAGATTTTTTTTTTTTACAAAACTCAGACACAGAGCTTATGACCTGACTCATAGCCTGCCTGCTATATTGACTGATATGGCCAGCAACAAAATCAAAGAATCTTTTCATCATAATTTCAAGAAAATTTTCTGCCACTTACATAGTCTATTAAATAATCTCAGGCCATTTAGATGTAATCCCAAACAAAACACTGTATTCTCCTCTATTTCAAATTTCTCTTGGAGATCTGCTTGCCACACCACATCCCTTAGTACAGGGCCTAAGCAAATTTTAAAAAAATACATATTAGGTTTGAATTAGAATATTTAATATATACTTTTTCTGTAACCAGCTCTTCCAAGTTTTAAAAAAGGTCTCAAAAATATACTGGGCTCAAATTTGAATTTTATGTCATATGAAATATGTTGCAATTCACAAGGCACCAAAAGCTTTCAAGTGCACTTTTTATCTTTTGTCAGGCACAACATCTTCTGAGAAACAAAAATGAAACATCTGATACCTTGGCAATGGAGACACTTAGACCTAGCAGATGCAGAGGGTTCATAAAGTCCCTTCAGCAAAAATAGTGGGGGAATTTTGAAAATGCATTCCTCCCTCTTCTTTTGTGCAGCCAAGCTCAACCTTTTTTAATCTGAAGTGCCGAAGTGGAAGTGAATGGATTGTTATGAGACATGCATAGATTCCTAGTTTTAATAAGAAAATCTGGGTGCTGTTCTAATTTTCCTTAAAAAGCTGATCTATTTAACAACATTTGGAACTACAAAAAACTATAAAACCCATATTTCAAATTATAAATGTCTGGAATTTTTGGTTTTTGAATGCTATAACTATACTTGCAAACTAGAAACAACAGGAAAAAAACCCCACAGAACTATCATGAGCACAGGGGATGGATATCTTTCCTTTATCATCAAATAATGTTTGGGACTATCAAAAAATGTCTGGGCTTAGAAGAAAGCACTAAAAGTTGGTAGATAAAAATCTGACAAAAATTCTCGGTCTTCTGCAATATGATCGCGATTTCTCAAGGATGTATCAACTCTAAAGAAAAATATGAAAGCGAATTTTTGGGGGGATAGGACATAAGCCTGGATAGAATATTTCTGTTGAGGCAGATGATTCAACTAATTAACGTGTATTTACTGTGAGATCATGATATTTAGGATATATAGTCCCTACAGTACTCCCCTTTCCTGTTCTTCTGCAATGAAAAACTTCTTCAATCTGTTTTGGTTTGGGTTTTTTTTTCTTTCAGCTTTTTTCCTCTTTCTGCTCAGAAGATGAAAGCTCAACTTGGCACACATGAGGAGTTGAGCACGAATTTAATTTTTTAAACACTGCATGCATTAGAAATAGAGATTTGATGTGAGCTTTCTTTTGAATTGGCATGGGTAATTCTTTTCCTTGCTCTACACTGAGTTTTTCTAGAAAATAGAAAAAAAAATTTTACATCATATTTCTGGTGGAAAAAAAACCCCGTCAATAGCTCAATCAGGAACATCTCCTGGAATATCCAGTTTGGGGTCAAGGTCACAAAGGCCTGTCCTGTATCTCCTGTCTGAAAAATTACCATTCCTTGTACACCGTCTGCTTTTTCAGATCTCATCTCTTTTTTCAATTTGGAACTGATGTTATGATAAAATACTTGTGTAGCAAGGATATAAACGAAAGAGAAAACACTGCCAGCACTGATTTTCTATACATCCACTAAAGAAAGAAGACCAAAAGCACTACAGAGATGGAGTAACATGATTTACTTTAATAAAATAACTGAGATTTTAGAGATATAAAGACCTAGCAGCCTTAAGCAAGTTTTATCTTGTGATTTTCCACAATATATTAGGATGCAGAGTTGGTGACCAACACATGCAGTCTAATGAATTAAGCTGAATCAGGGTTCTGGAAATATTATTTTTTATTTGGGCTTTCTTCAGCTCTACAGCTCAGTTTCTCTACCTGGTCCTAATGAAAAAAAAAAAAAAAAAAACCAAACCAAAAAACCACCTCTTTGGCTCTTTGGCTGAACTGCTTGAAATGCCTACATCAAAAGAACTCTACAGAAGCCAAACACTCCATTTACTTCACTTTAAATTTCATTGAAGAGCTCTTCTGAGGATGAATATTCCTGATAGAAAGAAGTGGTCGGAAAGCTGTTTGAAAATGGAATTCCTTTGTGTTTAAGAGCACATTCTAATCAGTAAAACTTCAAACTGTGCAAACAGAAAAGGAACAGTCTAAAGCTGTTGTTTACCTTGAATACAACAGCTTCAGAAACTCTCATGTCTCAGAAACATTCAGAAACTCTCCATGTCAATACTTATACTAACTTGTTTTTCATTAAGATACAGTTTATTTTTCTTTATCTCTTATTTTGCCAATTTTCTTCATTAAAATTTGCAGTTCATCCCAGTGCATGTTTTTTGGAACAAACTATCAAGAATGAATGAAATTATTTGCTTATAACTTGTCAGAACAAACTTTTCAAGAAAAATCTCAGATTTGACACTACAGAATGATAGTATCTAAAACATATCTATGACCTCAATCCCAAGTGGTTTGACAAGATAATAACTCATCTTTAATCTATTTGATATACTTCAATGCTTTCATTTTACTGCATTTGCTTTGCTATATTTTCTTTCATGTTAATACAGGTTTTCTTGAAGCACAATCAGGAAAGTATAATACTCAAGCTAAATTCAGTTGCTAATGTGGAATATATGCATGCAAAGCCACAGATCCTAATTATAGCAAGACCACATTGCATTTACATACAGAAAGGACAAGATAACAATAATAAATAAAAATAAGAACAAACAAGAAGGGATATTCCATTTCAAATATCAAGATTAGAAATGCTACAAAATTAATTGAAAATGCAAAATTCGTTAACTAAGACACTGCGAAATAGGTAGGAAATTAACTTCTCCACTATAAACTCTTGCTAGTGTTTATGGTCTCACTGCTAAAAGCAAGGACATTCTGACCTGTCCCGTGTTCTCAAGAAATGATTCTTTAAAATATTCAACAAATCAATATCAATTTAATTATGGAAACCTAAAACTCTTTTAGGCTTATGCAATTTACTTTTAAAGTATCTCCTGTGATAAATATAGCTCATTGCATGTTTTTCTTCCGACCTACTTCTAATATTTTAAATAAAAACTACCCAGCAAAGTAAATCTAAATTCTTAAAATATGTGTTGAGAGAAGATGTTGTGATTCAACCAATTCCCTAAGTCCCAGTTCAGCTGAATTTTCTTTAAAAATGTTAAACAAAAATAACAGATACAACTTCAGTATGCCCCACATCTTCATCTAATTTAAATAAAAAGAGGAAATGTTTGTTTTAAAAAGAGGAAATATTTATGTTTTTCATCCACTAAAGTCTTTGTGATACAAGATCTCATTTCATCATGTTGTCTGAATTATAGCACTATCTCTCCCTGCTGGGCCTCTGGCATAGAATAACAATGTCAGCATGAACTCTTTACTGAATTTAGCTTTCTGGTCGTGTTATCACAAATTGGTTTGAGTACACAGCCTGCAAAAATGGAGAATGACAAATCAAACAACCCTCAAGGGAGAGGAAAGCTTTAATAGCTTCTTGCCTGTCAACTGGTTATTATAAGTTGATGACAAACAGCACTACATTGGTAACTTTCCTAGACATTTGAACCATGCTTTAGAACAGATTAACTCAAGATCATATTTAAAAGGTCAGAGGTCTCAAAAGATAAAAATCATACTAGCAAGTTCACTTAGATTAGAAGATAATTGCTTTTATGAAAAATGAAACTTAATGACAGTCAAAGACTTCAAAAACAAGTTGAAGGCTCTGCCAGCTCTGGAGCTACACTGATCTTGTGGTCTGGTTGTGCACTTCCTCACCCCAGTGTTAAAACTAAGGCAGTATTTAGATTTCTTCTAAACTACCAGTTTTTTGGAAAAAGTTATATTCAAAGCAGGCAATTGCTTTTCTGACTTTTGAGTTTTAATTTTTATGTTACATGGAAGCAATAAAAATGAACAGTATAGTAAGTATAACAGAAATTCTGCATACATGCAAAGCCAACACCAGGAAAAATGTATTCTATTGTGGAAGTATTTTTTTTTTTTTTTTGCTTTTAAAACTCTAATTCTTTTTTTTTTTCTACAGCATCTATGGAATATGGGCTCCCTCCAGTGGCAAAATTAACATTCAAAAATCTTCACACTTGTTTATGTGTTTAATTGTATAGCCTAATAAACAAAATAACAGCTACACATATTGCAGGCTGAGAGTTCAAAGCCTTTTTAGGATAGGGGGATTTATTAGCACTTTTTTTTTTCTTTGCAATAGTATCAGACATAGACAGCATTTTTAATCACTATATTCAATGCCATACAAAATCTATACATTCCAAACAAAACTTTTCAACATTTCAGTTTCAAAACAAACCATTCTCTCCAAAAAACTTAGCTGTTTAGTCAGGCTAGACTTTTTGGGAATTTGGGAAATTTATGAACCTTATATTTTACCGTATGCATTTTCAAAAAAACATCTACATAGTGTCATATTATACAGGGTATGATTACCATCTCAGAAAGGTGTATTACAAAATGATAAAATGGATTCTTTAGTGAAGAGGGAGACATATCTTCCAGTTTTGGCCCAGATTTGCTCTGTTTCTGCCCATCCCAGAATGCACAACACACTTCCATTCTTAGAGCAGTATCAATTCAAGATATTGTGTTTAATTTACATGAGTGTTCTTGGCTTTAATTACAGAGACAGTAAAGCTGCTACCTTTGGCTACACTTACCTCCTGATTTGCTCCCTAAGAAATACTTCTATTTATATGCTTTACTGCATCACGGCTACATTTTGCTTTCCATTTTATTTTACGATGTTTACTGTTCTCTCTACACTACACAATGTCACATCCCTAGCAAAGACAGTGACTTAAATAAGCCAACTTGGTGAATGTCTGATTGCTAAGAATCACAGAGGAGTTAAGCCACTAGGGAGTAAATCACTTATATGTATCCTCAAATTTAAACAATCTTTTACTTGAGGATAACCTCAGCTCAGAACTATTAGATTTTGATCCTCATAACTGCGGGCTGGACTAGATGAATTTCAACAGTCCCTTCTAACCCAAAGTGTTCTATGATTGTAAATATAAAAGACGGGAACAGATCTTCATTAAAACTCATCATGAGACTTCCATATAAGTAAAGTCATTAAGTCATGAAAATTATTGTTAACCTGTCCCAACCAGGTCGTCCCTCCTAGGAGTCCTCTCCTGCAAGAAAACCTTAATACTAAAGTGGTACTTTTTGCACAAGGAAATGGGAAGCTTGAGGACACAACTTCTTTAATCCTATAGTCTGTTCCTTGGTTACTATGAAGCAAAATTCTGGGGAAAAAAAAATCAAGGGCATATTGGCATGATGCAATATCTCTATAAGAGAATAAAGCAAATACAGGCAAGTAAAGCAACATATAGGTAGAGTTAATCTGTCTAAAATCTCAAGAATCATAAATTCAAGAATTCCGGCATTCATTGCAGAATAATTTCACCTCAGTTGTGACTTGTTTTGTTGGACTGTTTCAAGCAATTAAGCTGTTTGCTAAGGGTGAAGGGAACATAATGTCAATACATATAGAATGAATGTATCAGGAAACCAGCAGGAAGCTCTTTTATGTTGCTCTCTTTCCCTAAGACTCCTTCTTGGCTTCTGCTCAGCAGGGTATGCCCAGTAAGTCCCTCATCAGCCTTTGAAGTCAGTGCTCAAATATCACTGATAGAAGACAGATATGAGAGCTGGCATTTGTTGGACCATTCTCTCAAACTTTGCCATGATGGCAGACCTGATGCCACACAGCAACAGCAGCAATATAATGGCTGAATAATCCCTTCCTGCACAAAGTCAGATTTCAAAATGGTTTTAACAAGTTACCAGCTGAGCGATGCACAATCAAGCAGAAAAACGAAGGTCCTCAGAAACTTTGTGAGGACTGTAAGTTGTTTTCCACCTTTCTTTAGAACAATAAGCATGTGGAAGCTTCTGCAAGACTCAGGAGAAAAAGAAATTTTACCAGGAACTAAAAGGAGAGACACAGTTATGTTTCTCCTGCATATCACAGACAAGGCACGGGAGGTTTAAATGTAGCAACAATCCTCCAGACAAAAAGGACAAGGCAGAAACTTAGAGAGTAAAAGCACAGAATGATACTGAAGCCCTCCAACCACAAATCACAAATGGTCAAGTATGGATTACTGAAAGAATGAAAGCATGACACCTGGCTAAAACTGGTTTTAGGACAGCACAGAGAGAACAAAAAATCTGTATATGACATATGTAAAATATCCCAAATGCTGTGAAAATAACAAGAAGGTATAAGACAGGCACAGACTGTACAGAGAATAAAAAGAAAGCAGGAACAGAAAGGAAGGAATGGCTTCAAACACATGTCCTCCAGTAAAGAAACACCATATTTTCCTTATTTGTGAAGGTCTTTTCTCACCGTCAGCAGAGGACAATCTCTACTTTTTCATTGCCATTGAGCACATTTTTTTCACTGCAGGACAATGCTCATCATTAAAGCACCCTTTTTTGTACAGTATTGGACTAATCAAATAAGAAATTTAAAAAGTGATGAATATACATTAGTATTTTGCTCCTGTCTTCCCACCTTGATTGGCTTCCCAATAGCAAGTCACATTAAACTTCAGCACAGCAAGAGATTTAATAAGAGCACAAATGCATTCATTCACTTGTGAAATACTTGGAGGTAGCATGAGACTTTTCTTTTTTTTCCTTAGTTTCCTTTGCTAGGAGTGAGGTAACACCCATCACTTATAAATCTCAGTCTGCTGCTGGCACTCCATTAACATGCCCTTGAAAGAAGGACTGGTATAAAGAGGCCTTGTATTTAGGAAATAACTTCCTGTAAGTCCACTTTCAATTTCTTTGTAACATGGCCTGAATGCTTCATGCTTTATGGACTCAGGACATGGAGAGCTGCAACGAGATTATGTTTCCTGTAGTTCCCTATTACTTTCCTATAGCTTGATTGGAAAGCTCAGCCAGGAAAAAAGCAGTGATGAGATACAGCAAGCTTCTGTGACCAGAAAATAAAACCACTGGCTCATAGGAAAGACAGGGAAAGAACAGTCTATGAGATATATCTACCTGTGTAATTCACTGCTACAGGAAATCAGTGAGTCGAGTAATGTAAAATTGCAAAAGGCTACAGCGCTTTATGGACTTTAACATTATTTTTTGTGTGTACTGAAGTAATAAATGCACAACCTATGCTTCAGAACAAAACATATTATTTCATTTTCATACATTTTGTTTTGTTTTGTTTTTTTCTTCTTTGAAGCTCTTTGTTTGGTTTTGTGTTTTAGGGGCATTTTGAGGGGGCTTGGGCGGGGGGGGGGCTTGTTTCCTTTTTTTGCAATGAATGCCCAACCGTGTGAACTTTGTGCCAAAATTCAGTGTTACCTCCATGAAATATCTTCATTAATTTGTACTGAGCTCTTGAATTGCTTTAGTTACTCCCCAAAATACAGCAAACAAGAACTGAAATACCCATATGTTGCCTAGCATACTGATGGCTTAAGCACTCCTCTAAGAAGCAGAAGACTAAATTTTTTTCCTCAAAAGCAGTACAGTACACAAATAATAAACCAACAGGTTAGACTAAGAATTGGTGTAGAGTCATGTTAAGTGTCTATAATGGAGATTACTAAGGATGCAACTTCTTTTCATTCAAGAGTTATAATCCAAAATTACCAACTTCTTCCTATATCAAGAAAATTTGAAAGTCAAAACACAATTTTGTACTTCTTTCATCACAGAGGAGCAACTGAAATATTGTGTTTATACAGTGCTGCTGGAACACAGAGTCTAGCACTCTCTGTAGCGATTACAGTTGTCAGTGAGGGAAATCTGATTTGAGTCAAATGAACATTTAGGTATCATATGCATAGGAGGCTGGCTTTAGAATTGAAATTACAGGTGCTTTATTGCAATAGTGCCCTGTATTAAAAAGGCATTGAAGATATTATACTCTTAGGTCTCTTATGGGTAGAAGCAGAGAAACTTTTAGATGGTGAATTCTCGTCGCATGTAGGGGAGAGAGGTAACTGTGTGCTCTGGCTGTGGGCACTTAGGGGACAGTGTAGAGAAACCTTCTACAGGAATTTATTCTGCATGTGCTCTCTCTACCTAGCCAAAAGCTGCATTGCCCCATTAGCACCTGATTCAGTACATCTCACTTATTACCTTGGGCTTTACTTCCATGCAAACTATGGCTCTGTAACTCCTGTTTGACTCTAAGAATACGCAGAACAACTTTCCATCTATTTGCATTCAAAACCACCACAGAGGCATCCTACTTGGCTCCCAAGGCTTTGAGAACTCAGTGCTTCATACAGGAAGGTTGCTTTTAGTCTCACTGAAACCAAGAGCCCAATAATCTAATGAAACTTCTCTTTCTTTCAGCATATGTAACTGAAAAATCTATATTAATATTAATGTAGCAGTCCATACATAAAGAGTAAGACGATATGAAGGGAGAGCATTCAAAGAGAGAATATAGGTCACTGATCTCACTGTATTTTAATCATCTAATGGTTATTATCTCTTGACTACTTAAGACATAAAATTTTACAGCTCTTAGATCTTACAAATATAGCACTTGTTGAATGGCATTTATTTTTCTGTGATAAAATTGAACAGAATAAAAGATGTACAATTTTGAGTAGACAAGAAACATTACAAAACAGATTCTTTAAGTTTAAGAAATTAAGTCAATATTCCTACCGTTCTTCCTTTCCAATGCTATAATCTATAGCTATATAAAACTGTAGAAAAAGAATCAGTTACTCACTAATAGTTACTGTAGTTTACATTTGTGTACCTAACACATACACCTGTATGATTTATCTACAGAGATGTGTACCACATATTTCATCCTTGAATGCAAATCAATAGGTGTTCATAGTTTTCATTTTAAAAAAATGCAAAGGGCATTGGTATTCCATGAAAGCCACCTATTAATCCAAGTTAAAACCTCAAATATTTGTCTTTCTGCACAGAGATTAGAACTCTTTCTTCATGGGGATTAGTAATTCCGTTTTTCTCTTTGATCACAATGTAAATTCATTGTAGACTCATACCTCATAATGATCTGTCTGTTAAGTTTTTCTCTTCAGTAGCTGTTAAAATTAGGAGAGGATTTGATGGTGGGTTATTTTTATTCACAACCACATTAATGCAAGTCCTAAACTAATCAATTTGCATTATGTAGCCTTTCATGCAGTTTGCACAGATTTACAGCTTGGTTGCTTTATCTAGTCTCATGCCTGTGAGACAGCTGTTAGGCATTTAGCTAATCTAATTCTAATCCCCAGGGGATTCTAGTGTGTCCACTGAAAGTTAGATGCATGGACCACAGTTTACCATCAGAAGTATCTGAAGTCACTCCTATTTAATTTTTTCTTTATCATTTTGGATTCAAAATTTTTCAGAAGAGGTTCATTAGAACTGTCTGAATAATTACAGTGTAACAGCTATTGGCTAAGGTTTGCTTCTCATTTTAATTTTCTCATAGGTACGTTTAACATCTCTTGCATCTTTCAAATCTATCACGCTGATTTCAAGGGGTAGTAAGCAAAGATTTTTTTTTAATATATTCAACCTAAGTAAAAGTCATAAAGCACTTTCTGCACAGTTATTTGTTTCTCCTGCCACTTAATTTTTTTCTCTTATCTTTTTTATGATACTTAGAGAAATAAGAGGAAAAGAGATTAGAACTCTTTTCTTGTGATTGTGTTCCTGCCAACAGATTTTATCTGCAAAAGACCATTCAGCTTTCTCATTAAAATTCACAGCCCCTAGATGACTAAACTTAATTGGCAAGAAGTCAAGAAACATAATTGTTTAAATTAGGAACATTCCTAAAAACAGTGCATTATGATGAAAGTCATATATTTATATTGTGCCATTTGATTATGATTGTGCTTTCAATGGATCTTTTATCTTGTTAAAAGAGTAGTAAAGTGAAAGCCTGACAAAAATGAAACAGATTAATCTGCTGAATTCAAACAACTCTCAAAGCAAATTTATTTTTACATAGGAAGTGAATTTAGATTTTTAGAAGTTAAATGCATTTTTTCCCAATGCTATTTATATACTTGAGTGCACGGCTGCTTGACAGCTAATAAACAAGCTTATATTTATACAAGAAGCTGAGATAAAGTAATAGCTCTCTAATAATCGATAAAAATTCTGCCTCTGATCTTCAGCAAAGAGCTTGCTTTAATAATGAAATCACAAACTACAAATGATAAAGATTATAGGCTGGCAGAAGACTGTGCTCCCACTTAAATTAATGGCAAAACTGTCCAGACCATCTCTGGCCCCATCTAGCTGGGTCATAGCCCAGCCTTAATCAAATCTCACTCCTATGAAATAGCTGGCTTGAGCTGACCTCACACATTTTCCTTTGTAATCCAGTGTGCCTGGTAAAGGTTGATGTCAGTCTCTCGCTGGTTAGTGAGGCTCTTAAGATGTGTATACTTTTTCTACACCCTTGCTCAGACTTGTTCACCTCTGGGCATGAATTAAGCAGTGAGTGATAGAGAGAGGGTGATTTCACTCCCCTTTGGGCAAGGGCAGTGAGCCACGTCTGTGCTGCTGGACTGCAACATGTCTATGCTGATTTGATCCTTGGAAAAAGGTTTAAGAGGATGAGAAAAAAGCAGGAATGAACCAGACAGTAGGAGCACCAAATTTATCTGGCTCTTTCCCACAGGGACACGTCTTTGTTTTTATTTTCAGCTCAAGTTTGTACGGAAACCAGACTCTCTGATGTGGAGAGCCGCAGTAACCCAGAACAAAGCTTTCCTTACGCATTCTAATCCATTTTTTTTCTTCTACCAATGCAGACCAAGTCTTCTTCCCATTTTCAAATGCAGGGCAGAAAAATGATTGACCTTTGGTTAGTTGAACAATAATCTGGATGCACTCAGTGTTAGCAAGATGAATTCAGGAGTGGTACTCTGCATGTCCCATATATGTGGGCTTCAAAGATCAACATCTGCTTGGGATTTCAATAGCACTGTTAAATATTCCCATATCTGCCTCCACTGTCAGTGAGAATTTCTTACACCTGTGAAGATCTTCTGAAACTGTTTCTGAAACACTGAATGTACCCATGCCTGGACCATGCTGTGTTTCTTGACAAGACACAGGGCCAGCCAAACAACATATGCTACTTCTGTCCTGCTAGTATTTGCTAACCAGATGGCATTCAAAGAATGCAAGTAAGTGATGATCTCTGTTCATCCATCTGTCCTGAAATTCTCACAGATTAAAATGAGTGGTTTCCATCTCTAAGCATTAGGATTCAGTGCTATAAGGTAGCTCTTCCAAAATAACATTAAGATCAGGCATACAATCCATAAGCAAGAATACTCACAGAAAAGTAAATCAATCTTCCCATCCTATACTTGATTTATTTCCTTGCATTACAGCTGCTTTGCAGCATTACTTAGCATTCTGAGATCTGCTGGATATTGTTGGTACTAGATTGTTATTTACGAGTTTACTCTGCCGTGCTTATTCAAAACAAGTAAAACCATCAAAACGATTTTCAAAGTAGGCCATTATGACTAATATTTCAACCACTAAAAGATTTTGTCTTAGTTTTACTTCCCCTTTTATACTGCTTAAATACTTCAATTAGGAGAAAGCCAGGGATATCCATGTGAAACGCAGAATTTTATTTTCAAAAATGGACACATGGACGTCCTTCAGCTGGGCTTTAAACTCTAGCCTTTATATCTGTTAAATCATACAGAAAACATATCCCTCTTCCAAAGACAGTATCTTCTACAAGAACCTTAGCTGATTCATATTTGGATTTATAATTAAAATTATTTATTTTAATAAACTTATTTCAATCAATAGCCAACTAACAGCAGATTAACTGCTTTCATTTTTTGAGTTCCCAATGCCTGCTTGAGTTGACACCTGATCCTAACTGATCTCTGTCTTTGCAGAGCTTGGATTTCAAATTGTTTTAATGAAGAGATGGAGCTGTTCAGCTTCCTTTTTCAAAACTTATATTAATTTTCCTTTCCCACCTTCCTTGGATCTGAAATAGATTTATGAGAAGAGAAACTCATACATAAATGTTACCTTTAAAAATTGCTTCAGCAATTTCTTTGCTCTTAATTTTTAGTGATTCTATTTCAAGTCTCTATCAAAAAAGTGTCTTTCTCTTAAGTTCTCAAGCTTTTCTCAGTCTCTAAGGCAATTTCATGAATTTTCAATTGTCAAAAAAAAAGAAATATCTAAATATTCAGCTTATTATGCATAAGGTATATTCTGGTGCTTTTCACTTCCTTTAGTTCTGTAATTTTTTTTTTCCTATTTTGTTTGGAAAGATGTGGCATACTGTCCCCAGGAACATGAACAGATGAAGAACAGGTTTTATTATCAGTTTGTCAGTCTGAGCTTTAGAAAATCAGAAAAATAATTTTAGGAAGAACAATTGAAAAAATTGTCTTTTTTCTTTTTTTCTGAGCTTACACAATTACTTTCTATTATTTAATGCAGCTGTGAAAATCTGCCATCGTAGCAGGGAAAAGATTTCTTCCTTCTGAATTTTCAGAGGGTCAATTCTAAGTTTGAAAAAAACCTTGAGAAACTGGAATTTTAGTAAATTATATTCTAGGAGTTACTTTACTCACATGTAGGCATATAAAATATATGTAATTTCTATGCTATCTTGGAAGTCAAATATTTCTTCTTTACCACCTTTATGCTTTTATTTCCAGCTATAATTGCAAAGCTAATTTCCTGGTACTAATCTTTATTCTTTGACTGAACTAACACAAAGACCCAAGGAACTACATTTCACTCCAATGCAGTCCTCTTTTCATTCTTTCTTCAGCTCATCTTGTAGTCATTGGAATCCTTTATATGGATAAAAAGGAGCATTATGGAAAAATAAGCACATTTTTTACTAGAAATTATAAAAATTCTGGTGTCTAAAATGTTTACAGATTAAAACTAATTTTATTTTATATATGGAAAAAATAGAAATTAAGAGTACAGCTATTCATAAATATTTGAAGAGCTACAATTAACATACATGCATTTTTATTATTAAATTTTTACACATAATTTTGTTTAAATTACCATTACCGCAGTCTGTCAAACAAACTGTTACCATTGCAAATTCTTTGCTATTTAACCGTTGCTCAGTTATTCATAGGAAATCAGCTTGATGCTTTAATTTGGGTATCAGCTGGACAAGCAACAAAATTATCTCTAAACCGAATCCCACAACTCTCTGCACCTGGTAGTAGCTGGGAACAATTAACAAATGGACACTGAATAGTTCATAACTCCAGTAACAGCTTTACCTGCTCTACAAAATTCTCTTTCCTGTAGTATCAACAATTAACACTGATCATTTCAAAAACCATGGAATTCATTCAAACCTCCATATGCACAAAGAGCTCAAGTGCAGAGAACATTAAACTGGAGTGTGCTAGAGTACATTTAAGAGTCTCCAGCAAATGGAATACAATTTTCCTGACAGTCCAGTGACTGCAACAGACAGCAGATTTTCAAACACTTTAGCAGGTCACACAATGGTTGCATAGGAAGAGATTCAAAGCAAAAATTTAAAAAATGCATTTTAATAGATGCGCCAAAATACAGAAAAAAGTTTTGTGTAATTAACAAAAGGAGATAAGTTTGGCACAAACTGAAAAGCAGATCCTTTCATCCTTTTCAAAGCAGCTGGGCGTCCTTCGTAGCCCAAAGGTGGGTCTCTGAGCATCCAAATAACTTTCAAAATCTGGCAAAGTATCAAAGTCTGCCACTCTTTCAGAAAATTAAGAAGTGCACAGTTTGGAAAATGCTTTTCTTTTCCACAGGTTACAAGATATGAAATAGTCATAATCTGAGAATTTTAATGCCCTGGGTACATGTCTCCTCTGTTGCTAATTTAGCACAGTGTTTTCTAAAGGATATTACAGGGAAAGAATACCTTTTCCTCTCAATGCACTATGAGCACACCTTTGTATTCTCACAACAAGGAGAGTACATGTTTAGCACCAGCAAAGATTTTGCTTTCTCATGATGTAAGAAAAATTAAATTATTTTGAGCCTTAAATGAGGTGGCTATACCTTTGAAACTCTCCACAGGGAGATAGCTACCATGTATGTGCACAGTAGGCATAGTAGTGCTCAGGATGTCTCAATGTCATTGCTAAAAGTGATAGTGATATATGATGATGTATCTGGGCTGGCAGCTGAAGAAGAGAGACAAACACTTGTCTGTGCAATTTCTGTGCATGCACAACCTATGGCACTATACTATATATCAAATGCTTTGTCCTGAGCCAAATTAAGAATGATATACAGCTAGCATTTATGGTACCTGACAGTTCAGTAAATCTGTATTTTGGCCCTTTAAAAAAACTGAGAGTAGTTTCTAAGATCCTGCACCAGAATTTAGGAAAAAGGTTTACTCGCGAGCAGTTAACATTAACACGAAGGACCATAATTAATTTTAGAGTATACTTGGCGTTTTCAGGAAAAACTGTACCAGAAACTCTAACCAGCAAGGGCAACAAACCTTTCAACATTAGTACAAATAACTCACTGTTTGGAAAAGTCTCATTGCTTTGCCCTAGCAGAGCTTTTCCAAATATTTCTGCTGATATTAATGCTGAACATAACATGGGAGTGAGGATGCAGTACTTATGTCAAAGAAGGAAAGTATGGATTAACAATCATACCCTACATGTCAGTAACTAAATTTCTGCAGATGTAGTCTAAATGGCTCACATATTTTTGTATATTTAAATTTAAACAGATTTTGCCTTGACAGGGAAGGTGAGGGAAGGAGATCCAAAAATAATTTAAATCAGATGAGGACAGACATTAGATGAGATTTGCAAAATCTATTTTAAGCTCATGTATGTACCCCTCAATGTATTTGAATTTGCAATAAAAATACTCCAGTGATGCAACTAGCTTACGTGATTATCTAAATCTTATGCAAAGTACACAGCTCTACTTGAGAGTAAAAAATAAGCTGGAAAATGTCAAGAAGGCAGCTTCTGTCAGATAATTGTAGGTCTGCTGCTTAATCAGCCAAATAAAAAATTCAGGGCAAATCATATGCCCTCAATTTTGAAATGCTATTTAGGTTTTTGATATTACCACAGGAGTAAACAGAATGCTTTTATTTCATTGGCAAGTATACACCTGCCATTAACAACAACAGAAATACTAACCTTAACCAATTAATATTCCATAAAAATATGGAAGCACAAGGCATTTTTTTCATATGAAAAGACAATGTCCTTGTACATAAAATGGCCTTTTTTTCTGATGAAGAATATTTCTACAGAGGTAAGTACTAGGAGAAATAAGACACCAACAAAATCCTATTTTATAAAATGTAATAAAGAAATTTCATTTTGAGAATCTATTTTTTCAATCAAAACCTCCACTAAATTAAAAACCTTTTTTTTTTTTTTGTTTCCACAAACATTCATAGCTTCAAATATGTGACTGGAAATTTTCTGTGAATTAATTTTTTTTTAATATGGGAAATTCAGAGATAGAAGAACTGTACAAACACAGGACTATCACAGACCTACCAATAGGATCTTAATTATGAATTACAAGAATATTTTTACACTAGAGGAAGTGACAAAGTGATTGATTTGACATGCATTTATAAAAAGATACAGGGAAATTTCCACACTTCGTGTCATGTTCCAGAGAAACTGAAGACATAATAGCATCACTCTCTTCACAATAAGTTTGAGCAGTGCTTTTCTAGTCAAGACAAGAGACTACGGATTTTAAAGAAAAAAGATTAAAAAACCCCACAAATCTCACTGTCTCTTGGGAGGATTTTCCTAAACTTCCATAACTTTAATTATGACTACTCCTTGGTAAAGTTTTATATTTTGTTATCTTTTTTCCCTTGAATTAAGCAATAGGATAATCTCTGCAAGCTGAAAGGCATGATTTCAATACAAAGGGTCACATGATCAGATCAAGTCAAAACCTGAAACAAGAATCAGTCATTGATATTTAAAAAAAAAAAAAAATCAGCACTGTTCCAGGTCTGGAAGTTCTCACTGTAAATTCTTAAAGAGGTTCTTAATTTTAAAATATTTTATTCAGAAGACAATGACATTTTATGTATTTGGGTCAACCTTACCGACATTTTGGCACATTGATAACCAATTATAGTATTCTGAATAGGATAATATTTGGGATGCTATTTTCCATCAACAACACCTGCTAATGCCATATTCTCAATGAATAAAATTCATTTTATCACATCACAGCTTTGCACAGTTATGAAGTTTTCAGAATGCAGTCAACAATTCCTTGAAGAAGGTATATTTCATTGGATATTTTACAACCTCTCTGAGTGTGCCACACCTGGATAAATCAAAACTTGTCACACTCTGGCGTTTGGGTGGGCATTTACTTCTTATGGTATAAAAATAAACCTTTCAAGCACACTGTGAGGAGTGTAAGTCAATATCACATTCTGCCTTACTGGACTCATTAACTGTCCTCTTAGCCCAAGTAAAAAGTCTTCTAATAGCTAATGGTCTCCCACAACATCCTTCTCTGTAAATTGAAAAGAGATGGATTCAATGAGTGGGCTGTCAGATAGATAAGGAGTTGCTTGCACAGTCACATCCTCAGGGTAGCGGTCACAGCTCAGAGTCCCAATGGACACCAGCAACAAGTAGTGCCCTCATGGGTCCCTGCTGGGAACAGTGTTATTTAATATCTTCAATAATGACATAGATAAAGGGATCAAGAGTGCCCTCAACAAATTTCCAGGTGGCACCAATATAAGTGGTGTCATTGGGGCACCTGGAGGATGGAATGACATCCAGAGGGACTTGCACAAGTTTGAGAAATGGCGAGGTGCTGTACCTATGCTTATATTTTAAGTACTGGAAGTGGAGGAGTCCTGATTTTAAACTTTAACCTAGAGCTCTCAAAACTCTAGCAATTCGGTGTTTAGGAGGAGTGGTTTAAGCTAGAGTTCTTAAAACTAAACATATCATGCAAAATTAATTATAACCAACTTTGATATAGAAAGTGACATCACAAATATTATTTACAACCAGCAAGTCTCTTTTAAATTAACTGAAATCATGATTGCAGCTATTATTGGTAGCATTAACCTTCCCTGCCTTAAATCCTTTTTTTGTGTGGTCCGTCATCAGTACAAAGATGAACAATAATTAAATAATGATCTAAGAGTTCATTGTTATCTGTAATCTATATCACCTGTAAAGAGCAATTAGAGCAAGCACCTAAAAAAGAATGTCACTTGCTAATCATGGATATTTGACTGAATCCCACAACTTCTAAAGGCAAGCTCAGATTGCCAGCTCCATCTTACAGCCAGTTTCTGATCTAAAAAACAGGTCAGGTACATGGAGCACACTCTTCTGCTTGGAACTGAGCAACAGGAAGATAGATACTTGTGCTCAAAACATCACCTAACCTGCTAAGCTGTAGTATCGTTATGCAGTTCAAAAAGAGACAGAGAAACATATTTTAAAGCAGTATTCATAAGAAAAACAGGCTTCTCAAAACTGACAAATTAGGGTGGGGATTTTTTTTCTTGTTTTATAAGGCTTCCAAAGGAAATACAGTATCATGGCAAAAACAGAAGTCAGGCATAAAGAGATAACCACGTATTTTAGGAATTGAGGGTTGATTTTGTCAGATAAATTTGTCAGTGGTCCATTTCCAGGAAAAACGTTATTTTTCAATAAGTTAATTACTAATCATTGCAAGAACTGCATTATTATTCCTTACACAGATGATAATGTGAGAGTCCTTTGTGAATTCTTAGTCTTAGGACAACTCCTATTATATACAGTGTATTTCAAAAAGAAAGAAGAAAACACTCATCAGGATCAGAAACCAATATCTAATTTATTTTCTACAGCAAAATGGAACAATATTTATTTAAATATAAGCCTTAATGCCTACATAGTAAAGTATCATATTTATTGAATTTATATGAGCACCACTGGTGTCTTTTTTCAAACATGGGCACAGAGGCATACATAGGCACAGATCCTAAAGCTATTATAAAGATCATTTTTCCATATGGAAAATGGTCAGTTTAGTATTGCAAGATTCTCTGTAATTAACACAAGAAAAGAAATCTATCAACCCCAGAGATGATTATTTAATAAATTCTTAATTTTAGAAGCATCTGAACAATTATGGAGCGAAGTTTTGTGTTGGCATACATGCTTCCTTCTTATGCCAAGGACTTTTTGAACAGCCAAATGTCAAGTGGAGGTCTGATGATAGCTGGGAATGTCTTTAGGACACTGTCATAGAGTCACATGGTTTAAAAATATAAAGATATCACAGATAGGATAGGCAAGGAAACTGACCTCAGGAGCATGGAGTTCTCGCCTAAGTATTATAGGTATGACCTGTAAGTCTCCTATCCACATTTGAAACAGTTATCAGGGATTCAGATTATCCTGTAAGGACCTATTTAAGTAAGGGGATATAACCTCAGGCTGTGAAGTATTCTTTTGGTCAGAGAGAAGGAGGCTGCCAAGAGATGAGGTGCTGCAGGAAATCATAAGGAATGAATGGCTGTGAGTAAGGAGCAGGCCTGAGGGGGTTGCTTCATGGATCAATCTGCTGTAATATTTCATCTACTTTAACCTGTAGCAGCCATTTCCCTATTAAACACATTTATTAAATAGGGCTTTCTGGTTTCAGCTTCAGAGAATTTTGGAACTACAGAAGAATCCAAGCCAAGAACTTGGAGCTTCTGATCTCTACAGGACTGTGAACTTCAGTCATTTCTGTTCCTTCTTACACTTACCCATGGAGGAATACAGTCTGCAACAACATATTTCTATTCCTTTTCCTCCAAGAAGGTAATAAAATGCAGGACTTAAGCACACAGATTTTCCCACGTCAGAAAATGCATTTCACCCCTGTGTGATTCTAAACCTATCCCAAACAGACACCAGCAGAAAATATCAGTCTTTACAAAGATAATGAGTGGCCAAGTCAAGGGATGCCAAAATAGAAATCTTTCACAATCAGTAAATTACAATTCATTAAAATGAAACTGTTTCACAAAAACAAGCCTAAAAATAATCTACAACTTTAGTTGGAAATCCACTTGGCTTCTTAAAGAATTACTTAATTTCTTTCCATGCTTCCATAGTGGCCAAAGCAAGGCTTGTGAGGAGTCTCCACAAGCTAGTGACTGTTGAGTCTCCCAGAACCAGCCCTCTCCCAGGTTCACATCTTCACAGGTAGCTGGCTCCTAATTTACTTTAAAACATTTTGATTCTACAGAGCCACAGATCATTACTGGAACCCCATTACATACAGAATATAATGCATCTTCATATATAAAATGCTGATATTTATATTTATGCAATGCACATAACTAAGAAACATACTGTTACTGTGATTGTAGCATGTCTTAAAATAAGCTGAGCTGCATGGATTATAACCAGGACCAGGCAGTCCACAAGTGGTATCAGAATCCCACGGAAGCAGTAGACCATGTGTCACTTGAATTAAAAAATAAGGAAAACCCGAGATCATGCAGGTAGAATCTCTAGAAAGAAAAACTAATACTGACATACTACTTCACACATTACATCTGCTTCCCTGAAAATACCTGCATGATTTGTACAAATCCATGAGGAGAAAATACATAATTTACTGCCAAAAACTGCTTCCTCATAAATTTCAAGTGCTAGGAATTGAATCTTTTTTTTTCTTTTATCAGCAGTGAGAAATTTTATAAGAGATGGGGGGAAAAAAGTTCACTTCTGTCTACAACATAGTAATCAAAATGCATGAAAACCTTTGTATCTGTTTGCAGCACAACCCCTCCATATCCAGTACTACGTTAAATACTGGTTTATATATGTGTATGAATTGATAGATAGGAACTAATAGATCTGCAATTTGGAAGTACATACTCCTTGGTAATACACAGGCAGTGCCAGAGACATGCACAACAGAAATCTTACAGAAATAATGGAAGGTTTATGACTGCATAAAGATCATTAGTGGCAGACAGAAATAAGGAACCAACATATTTGTTCAGCCATTCAATGGCTTTATTGGTCACAGTGAATTGAGGTGAACTCAGAGGCCACTATGGGGATGTCCTGTCCTAGGGTTAGCATGCATCTAAATTTTCCTATACCCAAGCTCTCCCTGAAATACTGACCCTAGAATATTTGAAAGTACACATTTTTTCAGAGTATCCAAAAATCAGATATCCTTGAAAAACTGATGCTGTAAACTTACTCCTGCATGACAACCAGTTTTGGATATGACCACAGCACACACAACCAGGACCTCGGGGTGCAGGACAACTCTGTTGTACATACTGTACCTGTACTTGCTGTATACACATGAATGACAATGCCAACAGTTTCAGGTCAGTTTGTAATCTCAGGCAGCTTTGTGGGAGCCAGTCACAAAGCACAAAACCTGGCAACACCTTCAGAGTATTCAGAGAACCCCCCTGATGCACTCGGTGTGATGGATCCATTACTGTCACCATTCTCCGCTGATATGCATTGGGTTTGCATAAACAAATATTTGTGTCTTTTCTTTTCTGGTCACAAATTCGGCCCCTTAATTTCTCTATTTACAGGTTCATTTTTTTTTTTTTTATTACAGGCTCCCTTATGACGACAGAAAGTATTCAGAAGTTGGCAAACAGATATTTCTGCTTTCCTTCCATTGCCACTTGCAAACATCAGGCAGTGAGACCACCTGGTACAAATCCTGTTAACAATGATCAATGGCTTTGATTAACAGTAACTGCAGAGGCTCTGTGTGAGTTAAAAGAATAACTGAAGTTCTCTTCAAGATCACTGATTCTGAGGATGCTTGAGAAACAATATATTTTAGTAATGTATCCAATTCAAGATGTAGGCAGAATGGTTGAGATATATTTTTTGTGCCATGATCTGAAATACATTTGGGATGATACTGTAATCAAGGCTCAGAAAATAACTTAATCAAATGCCTTTGTTAGAAAATAAAACTAACAAAAGATGAGATTGATTAAATTTTAGAAACTCTGTTGGAAATTAAGGCTATTCAAAGTAAATTGGACACAGAACTCTTGAGATTGTAAATGTCAGCTTAAGAAAAGTTTCTGTTGCTAGGAGACTATAACAACAAGATATCTATGTAGTAAAAGTATCTCTGATCTATCAAGAATAAAATGGATTGCTTAAATTAAAAATGAATGCTAATTAATATACCTAACAGCAAATAAAACTAGGTTCATTCAAGAGTTGTAACAGTGCCAGAAACTTGTTCTGATGGCAAGCTAGTTGCAGTCCTAGCTTTCTTCAGAGCACATTCTCTAGCTGCCATTCATTCCCACCCCCAGCAAGCCTACCACTTGTTCATATATATATGTACATATAAAGGTCATCCTTCTCTTCTGCCAGACAAGAAAACTCTCATATAATTGTTTTCAGGAGACGAATTTATACTTCAAAGTAATACTTGGAAGAAATTTCAGACCATGCAAAGAAATTCTTCTCCTTTGTTACAGCTGCAAGGTATTTTTGAACTTTATCTATCTCAGAACTGTGAGTAGGTAACAGCCCTCCTTTCAATCTATCAGCCTTATCCTCTGTAGCACCAAGGACCTTGGACAGTGAAATTGATAGAAACCAAGTAATTCTTTCCTAGCACAGGTCACATTTAAAGCCAAGAAGTAAACTGTAAGAGGATTCAGTTCCTTGACACTGACCTGGAATTCCAAATCTAACTACTACAAACCTATTTTGCTGTACAGGAAGACAGGTGTTGAGTAAGGTAGATAAAAAACCCTTTCCCAAATTTAAGAATGTTATTTAAGATGCTAAATTTTCGTGTATAGTTTGAGTAAGAACATACACACCAGCATTTACTAAAGCCCAGCAGTAACTGAGTTGAGCTATAGGAATTCTAGTAATTTTTATATCTCCCACATCTGATAGACTTCTTCAGATGAGTTACCCAGCTTTAAAAGGTCAACCCACAATAATATAATACAACAGATTTGTGATATCTTATAAAGCAGGTGAAACAGTTAATTTTTTGTGTGTTGAAAAGTCAATGAAGAGAGATTATTAAAACCAGGTAAATGTTTATTAAAGACATGAATTAGCACAGATGCTTGTTAACTGCTTGACTGTTCATAGACAGTTGCCAAGCCCATGAACAGAAGCATTCTCAAGTGATTCCAGCACATTAATCCTTTTTTCAATTACTGTTATTGATTTAAAGGGTACTTCTATACAGGTTAAAGATTTATACAGCTGTATCATGCAAGAGGTGCTGAACCAAGTCAGTCTAATGACAGGGACACTGAAGTGTCTTTTGTGTTAATGGATATCATTCCCATTCTCTGCTTTGGAAAAACCATAAAATAAAACTCAATACAGTGACATAAAAGATGGACTTTGATAAAAAGGATATCAGTTCTAGTACGAACAGATATATAGAGCAGGCCAAATGGACCATAAAATGTACCCATTCAGGTCTAGCCTATGGAACCTCCACAAGAAAATGGGCATATCATACTGCATTACTCTCAGTCAGCACAACTAAAAGTACCATAGATTATACTTGTCTCCTGCATTCTCTCTTCACAGAAAGAAAACTGATCAATGAACTGCTTATCAAGCCTGAACAATATAAATCTGCTGAATTCAACAGAGCTGTTGTGAAAGAGTCTTGAATAGGACAAATGACCGAGATAAAGATTCTCTGGCTGGTCACCAAGGACCTCCCATATCAGAAGCAATAATGACTTATCACAGATAAACACCTTGCTAAAATGTTCCAAGTAAGCCTGTGAGAGAACTGTCTGTTGATATGGGAATGCAACTGGAGCTGTAATGCAGCTCAAGATAATAGTGCTTTGGATTAAAGTTCTCAACAGGCCCCATGAAACCAACTATCAAGACCTGTCAGATCTAACTGTAATGGTTTTCTACAAAGTGAAGTTCTCCACAGAACTTTATTCATGGGAGAACAGTTACTCTTAAAGAGCAATTGTAAATACCTAAAACCTATGAGACACATATGTTCTTTACATGAGATAGGTATATATAATATATACACACACGTGTAACTGTTGTTATTTTCATCTCATGTAAAGGACTCAAGTTCATGAGAGACACATTTTAGTTTTGATTTTGGTGCTGATTAGCATTCCCTTTTGCTTGAAACACGTATTACTCCTTTGCATTCCCATTTTTTATTTGCACTCTTTCTATCATGTGGTAAAGTAAATAAGAGAAGAGCCTGATGGCAAATGTTAAGACTATAAACTCTGCCTCTGAGTTATTTATGCTACCCACAGTGCGTGGCAGTGCACGAGGAGAATGAGCAACAGCAACTGCTCTAACATGCAGCACCAGAGGAATGAAAAGAAGACAGGAACAACTGGCTGGAGAATAAATGCTGGAGGAATCATCAAGAAATAAGGATAGGGAAACAGAAAGCAGAATATATGTAGAAAGAGTAGTCTCCAGCTAGAATTAAAAGCAAATCCGGGAAAGCAGAGGCCTGCTCATGAAAGCAATAACATTCTCTATCTTACAGTACTGCTAAGAGTAGGCCAGGAGGAGCTCTGAAACAGAAACCTCAGTGCAGATCAGGAGCTGATTATGCCATCACTGGGGAGAGATGAAACTACATAAAAAGAAATTGTATAAAGAACTTTCTTATTTTCAAAGATCAAGTTAGCATCCCAATAACATGCTGGAGTAATTTTGCTTTTTGCAGTATTATCTTCTAATCACAAAGGGGCAGAATGCCCCAAAGTAAATGAATATATATGAAAGAGCTCTTTCACTTCAATACAATACTGTACGATTCAACAAGCACCACAGATGTAATGCCTTTAATTATAGAGGCTTCCAGTAAATCTCTCTCTGGAAAATTTATTCCGTGATGAAATTTTTCTTTATACAGCAAATTTCTTCCATGTATTTGGTATTTACACTACCTCCAAAGGTAATTAATCATGTCACAATCATTATAACTCCAGTTTTTAGTTTTTCTTAACCTGGGAAATTTTATGTTTTTTGAACAATGGAAATATATTGTACTCTTAACTAGCGTTCCTTTTCAGCACCCTACTTACCTTTCAGCAACCCACACAGACTCCTCATTAACAAAGCAATTTATCACCTTCTCTTCCTTACAAAACAGTTGTGCAAGTCATGAAAGACAGATCTTGCAAGAGTATCCAACAGGTGGGTAGAGAGTTCTTGATAGACGCAAGTTTGAAATCTGAGTATTGGCATGTTCATGTTGTAGTTGAAAATTATAGTTGAATATTAGGAACACTTTCCCAAGGTACTTGTCAATTTCTTGATTATTCTTGCCCTTAAAAGATGTGGTACCATTTGATGAGTAGCTCTTAGTTCATTGTGCAACTGAGGACTGTGTTATAGGGAGAAGAAAAATCCTATACACATATTTCAAAAATCAAGTGTAGGATTCAATAGCATGTGTAAAATCAGAAATTAATGTAAAGTGATGTTAAGTAAATTTAATCTCTTTTAATCATGTGAAGAGAGACAGTGAAGCAGCAATATTTCCTTATTTGGTATGTAAAATAAATGTTTTATCCAGGGCTATGTAGCCTGGAGCCACACTAACAAAATAACAAATAGCTCTAAAATTGTAGATGCCATCTTTTTGGCACCCAGATACCACATAAAAGCTTAGTCGTCTTCTGTGTGTAATATCTAGGTTGTTAATTCCCTTATGAAAATATAAAAGATTTACTTGCATTTGAATAAGCTAGCTCTATTCAACATTCCTTACGTGTTCTTTTAATCATGAAAAAGCCTATTGAACTCTATGGGTGTTTGAGTGAAGAATGCTGATCAGAGTCCTTGGAGACAGTTAAAATGGTCTCTACAAAAAAATAATTACAAGTCATACTCTGCTGAAAGGCCATGACAAAGATTGTTTTTCTATTAATATAAAATGTCTTCCAAAAAATTAATGCAGCAAGGACCTTTAAAAGGAAAAAAAGAAAGGCCCACATTATTGCTTGCAGCAGCAGAAATACACCTATCATATTTATTCATTTACAAATGGCATTCTCAAGGTACCTCACTGCAATTTCTAAGAGAAATACTTTCCAAAATATTTGAAATGTAGAGTAAGGTGAAGTGAATCAGAATTATGCTGAATACCTTTTGAGTGTAAGCACCTCTATGTCACTGCCCACTGCTGCAGGGTATGACTTCAAAACATCAAGTGTGGATCACTGTAGAAATTTTTCTCTTCTTCCTCTGATTTCCTCACTGTAGGTGGTGTATTACATGAAGCTCATACTGTGATAAATTGACTCCATTCAAGCACTAAGTGTTGATACTGACTTCAGTGATGTGAGAATTTTATCTCATGCTTACCATGGGATAAAACTTCTAATGAAGATAGATCTATGCACACAAGGCAAGGAAGTGGAATAAGAAAGTCAATGGCTCTGAGAGCCTTAATGCCTGTTTCATAAGAAGACCAACAGATTAATCACATTAAACTCTTTAAAATGTGTTCATGTGTTGCTTGTATATATGTTTGCTCACATATGCTATACACAGATGTTCTGATTGTTATGCCAGGGAACAAGGTCTTGGAGCTCTCTTGGAGGTAGAATTGGATCAACCGTGACTACTCCTGTACCACCATAATTACACTTTCAGATTTGGCAAGAAGTTTTCCTTTTGAAATCACCAAGCTATTGCAGGCAAAAATACAAAATACCAGCATGATCAGCTATGGGAAAAGACATACTTTCTGGACAAAACTATACAACTTCCATTGAATAAGAGCCATTTTTAGGCTATGATCTACACTAGCCTCCTCTATCTTATAAAAGCTACAGAAATAGAACACAATTAAACCACCAAGCAGTGACTGTAGTTATCTGAGGGCTGAACAACTGTGTCTGGTAATATGCAGTAATGGGCAAGCAAATAAAAATAAAACAGAGGATAAATATTTTCTTGATTAATTATATCACATACTGATAATGCTTCAAGCTATGGTTCTTGGGAATCAAAAGAGCAGAGTTGTTGACAAGTGTGGCTGGAGTTAATGTGATTCTATAAATATCAAATAGTGCTGAGTTACATCTATCAACAGTTATCTCTGCTTGAATATTTCAGAATGTCAAAGCGTATACTAGTAACTGTCGGGGGGAAAAAAAAAGCAATAAAGCTTGGCATTTAAAAAACTCACACACTATCTGTGTACATTTCACTAAGAATTGCTTTAGAAATCCTGAACTACTGGGCTACCAGGCAGAGAACTGTTGTTGTGCCCACCCTCTAAAAAAAACTAAATAAATAAATAAAAGAAAAGAGAACTCCTACAGAACTGTTCCAGTTGAGTTACCAGCAATTACCCTAAGTCATTTTTGTATTCCTTATATCCTGGAAGAGAAATTTAAGTATGTGTTTGGGGGCAAAGGAAAAGACCAGAAATGTGCATAATAGATAACACAACAAAAAATTTAAAGTAGACTACATTTGCTGATGATGAGCAGTGATGATTAGAAAGTCCAGAGATCTAGCATATAGTAATCCTTTAATGACTATTATAATTTACAATCCTGTTCATCTTCATATATGAAAACATATATGTCCTGCATGAGTTACCATCCATCAATCCACCAGATACAAACTGAAAAGGCAAAATGGCTATCTCTAAGGCTAATTTATATTTGGTATTTATTCTGCAGTGTTTATAGCAAATATCATGAGCCCAGAGTTTTCTGAAAAATTATAACAGTAAGGATGGTATAGTCACATTGTTAAAAAAATGCTTTTAAAATTTAAAAATTTTTTAAAAATGCTATTCTACGTAGGTATCCATAAGAATATTTACACATTTTGTGCTGTCAGAGCACAAAAAACTATCAAAATGCTGAGAGTCAAATTTAATATGATGCAAATAGCTAGTGTATACTAAAGAATATATAAATCCATTTGCTAAACTTGGGGTTTTCTAAACAAACGTGCTCAATTTTCTTTAAAGTAAAAATTCAGCATGAAATACAGAGTAAATCATTTAATGACAATTTAAGCATCGAAGGTTAGTGCAATATAGCGGTCCAGACTGGTGCATTTTGTTCTATACAGATTTACAAGGATATCATTAAATATTATTGCATTTCATGACAGGAAGTATGATTGTGTTGAAAATTCAATGAGGTTTCTTTGTCAGTCTAATAACAAGAATTTTAACATTCTGCTGCCAAAAATCAGTGAAACATAGTATTGCATTCAAGAAACAGCTAAATTCTAATTCTCTGTCTGTCTGAGAACAACTGAAAATATCTCAAATGTCACACGTTACTTTATTTTTCACTGCACCCCATATAGAATAAATCAAGAAAAATGACATTAAAAAAGTATTAATGAAGAAAACCCACCCTTTTCCCAAATTCCTGCGCTTTTCCTTTTATAGTCTCACACATTAACTTACCCAACAGCATTGCACTCACTGCTAATGAAAAGAAAGCAGGCAGTACAAATCTTCTTAAGCCTCCCGGGGCAAGAAAACTATTACAGAATGAACAGAAGAAAGTCTCTGGAGCCTCTCCCTTGTCTGCTTGTTTTACAAAAGGCAGTAAGGATCACACTGAGAAGTGTCAACGCTGAATAAACCACTAGCAATTGGGTTTAAACCCTTTGGGTAGTTAGTCCTTCACAGATGATGATTCGACTTTGTCCAAAAAACAGTATGAGAAACAATGCAGAATCTACCAGAGGCTGTAGCCAAGCTTAAAATGTAGACAAAGAAACAGTTTGCTTCTAAAGGTTTGCAAGGGAGGGCTTGTCACAGGACATTAATTCAAGCTGCTGTTACATCAAGCCAGTGCATCTATATACAGTTAATCCAAAGCTTTTCGTGTTGCGTTTGAGGTGTTTGGCTGTGGCAGACTGGAGCCCCTGGGTTCGGTGTCACTGAAGAACAGGAGAGCTCTCTTCCCTTTTACATTAAAATGCATATCTAGCATCTGGAAACCACGTGGTAAATGGTGGGATCTTTTTCTCAAGCTTTATTATGATCTGCAATTGACATCTAATATGGCACATTTGAATAAAACTACTCTCCTTGCCTTTGCTGTAGGTAAACTTACCTATAAAGGAGTTTTAAATGAGAAAATATAGAGGATTTTCTTTTAAAACCATCACAAACAGTAGGGGGAGAACTTGACAATAAGTAGGCAACACTGGATTTTAATGACTACTTTAGGAAATAATCAAGAAGAATGATGGTAAATCCATATTTCTTTCATTATTTTTTCCATAACCTTGTATTCACTGTTCATAGTTGATGAAAAAACCTGATATATAGAATTAGCATTTGTCTTTAACAATTTACTGCATAGAAATATTGAGCATCTTATGTTCTTTTGAACTATGCAATGACAACTTTAAGCTTAAAGCTTAAACATTTATCAGCAATGTTTCAGAACTTCCTTTATAACAGGAATTAACTTATTGAAATAAAGGCTTTGATTACTCAAAAACAAAGTATGAATAACTATGAAAATTAATACAATACAGCTTACATATTATTAACATGTCTTAACTTGTTAATCAGTTTTACTCTAGTCATGGACTTTCATTTTTTCTCCTCAAAGGTACATATATTTTAATTGTAGTCTAACACGACGCAATTTGAACCAAAGATGATATTGACAAGAACAGTCCATATTTTCCTCCCAACTTATCATAAAAGACACTGAAAATACTTCTCAGTGTTAGGTTAGACACTTCCTGTGCCTATCTTCTGCTGTGCATGACTCTCAGCTATTCATGTAATGCCTTCTGTTGATACTAATTGTATTTGTCTGTGCAAATAATCATGGCACTATTCACAATTTCCATTTCTGTTCATTCTTTGAAGTGTCTATAGAACAAGACTGTGCCTTTACCTGCCACACTGTCTTACCACAAAAACACATCTTAGCATGGTTTTACGAATATTTAGAGAAACAGCAGGAGCAGAAACTGGGTCATGCATGGATATTTTTCTAATTTAGCACTGGTCTCTCTGTGGGGTTCTTTACAATAGGTCTCATCTTGCAAAGTTTTGATGTCATTCCTGAATCTTTGATTTTTAGACAATTACGCTACATAAGAGAAAACACAGCTATAGAGAGGAATGAATTTCTCCAGTACACAAGGGCAACAGAATTAGCTAGTTGCTAGCCAAGATGAAAAAGAAAACTACCAGTCTGGCCCACATGAATACTATGGCAAGAAACAGCATTATTACTAACCAAAATATTGGTCAAAATGTCAATTAGTGCAAGAATATTTTACGATGACAACTGATGGACTACAAATAGGAAAACCTTCCATCATAAATCACAGCCAATTGAGTGCCAGTCAAATAGTAATTAAGTTTCAGTCATTATTTAATGTCTTCATAGCAGAGTGTGAGCGGCAGAGCCTATTGCAAAGGAAGCTGAACTATGCTGTACTACAGCAGAACGTGCTAGGGAGCAGATTCCAGCACCTTTGCACTGTTAAAATAGCAATTTACTCTAAGCTACACCAGTCACTTAAGCCGTTCAAAGCAGGTCACTTGTGACCGTATCTCCTTGGTGCTAGAACAGCACAATTCACTTTCTGATACTTTCTACATAACTCTTTGTGATGGACAATCTACAGAACACGTATTCCCTGGTGACATCTGACAGTAAAAACATTGAAGGGAATACACAAAATAAGTCAATCATGCTATCCTGTTATGTTAAATAAATATACAACATATTGTACCATAAATGCTTTTAGGTGAAAAAAACATCACTAGTACGTAAAAAATACAAATTCTGTCATCGATTCATGCCACTGAACTTGACTTAATTTGGATGCAGTTTGAGTTTGGAAACAAAGGATGTTTTAGTTCTTATTCTTCCTTATTGTAAATAAAAACAATATGGGACATACAAGTAGGGGTGGGGAGTCCTTCTAACACTATTCCACCTGATGGAACAGGGCTTGAAAGAAAAATATGGGGATGTTTTCACTAGGACTTAAAAAAACCACATATTAATTATTTGTCTCTTAGTCCAGTCCTAAAGATAGCCTGATGAAACAATAAACTAATTCATATGGCTTTTTTGAGCAACTTCCTGTAGCTAATTCATTCTGGCTGCTAGCTTCCCAAAAGTAGCAAAGTGACACTCCAAGAAGGACTCATTCTTGCAAAACCTAACGCTCCATGTGCTTAGTGGCTGAACTACTTCCCCCAGATCCTTGCAGTAGGAAGATTTAGATCTTTCTGTGAACATTATGCTAAACTCCAACTGTTCTGCGGTTTGGGAAAGAACCCATAAGGACCTTGGGGTCAAGAAAAAAAGAAAGGACAGGAACAAAAAATAGGAAATAGCTTAAGTGCTTTTCATTATTATTGCATTCATTATTGTGAGCAGGGCTTGCACAATTGGCATCAAGGCCTTTTCTACTCCTCATACCATCCCATCAGCGACTGGGCTGGGGGTGCACAAGAAACTGGGAGGGAACACAGCTGGGACCGCCACCCCCAACTGACCCAAGGGACATTCCATACCACAGAGCTTCACGCTCAGTATATATGAGCTGGGGAAGAAAGAGGACAGGAGGGACATTCAGAGTAATTGCTTTTATCTTCCAAGTAGCCACTACATGTGATGGAGCCCTGCTCTCCTGGAGATGGCTGAACATCAGCCTGCCCACGGGAAGTGGTGAAGGAATTCCTTGTTTTGCTTTGTTATGCTTGTGTGTGCAGCTTTTGCTCTACCTATAAAACTGTCTAAATCTCAACACATGAGTTTTCCCAGTGATATTCTTCTGATCATCTCCCCCATCCTACTGCAGAGGAGTGAGCAAGCAGCTGTGAAGCGCTTAGTTTCCCCCTGGAGTTAAACAGGCATATTCAGCAAGATGTTTCTAGCATAGTGAAGGTAATGGCTTATGGGTAACTTGTCATTGTGTGTAATTTTTGTTTGCACATCTATGAACATTATTTTAGTATAAACATGCAGAACTTACTTGACTTAAATCCATATACAGGAAATTCATTATTCTTGTCAGCAGTTGATACCACATGCGTAGACTTACTTTTTAGATCTTTGAATTTTCAGATGAGATATATAGTTAGTGCATAGACTCTCTGTACCACTAAGGAGGACCCCAACTATCCTTTAGCATTATATTTAAACCTGGAATCAGATTTCAGGAATCTAATCATTAAAGAAGCTTTGTCCCACACAAAACTCTGAAAGGATATTCAGTCCAGCAGCTACAGTTTAAAAAGTGCAAACCATGCTTGGAATAATGCATTTAATCTCACACAGTGAGATTCACTCTCTCTAGTCTACATACCAATAGATCTCCATTAGTCACCCATCACTTAAATATTCAGAGATAGGCTGAATTTTCTAGTACAACCTATATCCCAAACCAAGAAGTTAAGCACAATCATCAAATGGAAATGTGATATGGAAATGGAAAGCCATAGAGGGCCAGATGTTCAGCTGATTAAAATAGGTGGGGAGTATTAAATCAGCAAAGGTGCTAGTCTCTTTGAACATATTTATCCTAAGTAACAAAAATAACCCTTCATAGCCAGCCGACAAATAGGAAGTTAATGGGACTTAAAAAGCAAGCCTCTCCTGTTTTAAAAAGGCAAAAAATTTACCAGCAGTTAGAGCTGGAAGACCATTTTTCCAAGATGGATCTCATAGGGGATGAATTAAATAAATGCTTTTGTCTACATTGAACAGTCAGCATTTTATATTTACTATGTATTTATCAAAATTGAGGAAGAGTTTTAATAATAAAATGAGAGATAAAGGTCTGGCTAAAAATCAGTGCTGATTCTCTAATGAAGACTTAAAGGAAATAACATCTTTTTGCAATTTTAAATCACCTTTCATGGGAAAAACACAATATTAATAAAACCAGTTTTGAGTCAATTCCTATATAAGTGTTGACCTTCAGATTACATATTTGCTACACATTTCTTGGAATGCACTTACTAATCAATGCTTTTTCATCTATAAGACTCTTGAGAAAACCAGCCTGCTTTCTAGCAATAAACTAGATAATGAATCAAGTCTTCACAGTTTTTAGCAACTTGAAACTATTGTAGAGCAGCTGTCAGGACACACCATTTCTTTGATCTTACCCACACACACACACAAAAGACCAGTGAACAAAAGAAGAAATATCAAATTAATCTTTAAAATATGCGCATATTGCCCAGCTCAAGTTGCTATTTGGACTTTTTTGTCCCAGTTACAATTTTGGGAAAAATAAATTCAAGGGCTAAGAAACAGAGAGACAAAGGAAAATGGCTTCTTCACCATAAGAATATCCCATCACAAAATGTAGTTTTCAGGCCTTTCACTTTATTTATTATACTCAAATTAACAGCAAAACTAAAACTTGTTCTTCTGGTAAAGTGGCCATGTAGACGGAGCTGGTAAAGATGGCATAGCTTTTACTAAATCCCAAAAACTCTCATGCATATTTTGGCCTAACATTTACACTGGTATTCTCGATGCTCTCTCATTCTTGGAAGATGATTTTCTTTTAAAGTTTCAGAAAAGACACATCAATCACTTCCAATCACAAGGGTTGTTAGTTTACTGAAATAATTTGACTATTTCTTTCCTCAAACTGTATCTACTTCCTTGCATTGATTGACTATACATGTCTGATTTGCACAAGTTAATTTTTAAATAACTGCATAATGTGCTATTCCCTTTACTGTGATTGCCTAAAACCTATCATTAGCCAATCAAAGAGCAAGGATCTGCACAATCACTCTGGGATATTTTTCAGTAACTGCTCTGTGAATATGTAATTTTCCTCCACTATGCAAATTTCACAAACATATTCCTAAGGCTCTGATTGGACCTGTGGTTCAGAATTTTAAAGTTCTTATCCATGATTCTGTACAAACTTTCTTATTCCTCAAAATTCTAAATGCTTTAGAATATTAAAAA
This sequence comes from Leptocoma aspasia, assembly GCA_013399835.1. Classification (NCBI taxonomy): domain Eukaryota; kingdom Metazoa; phylum Chordata; class Aves; order Passeriformes; family Nectariniidae; genus Leptocoma; species Leptocoma aspasia. The sequence continues at coordinate 1,814,534 of VXAX01003646.1, forward strand.
AGGGAAAAATAACTGGGAAAAAACTAAAACAAAACATAAAAAGAGGACTTCCATGCTCAAATATCAGAAGACTCCATTAGAAGAACTCTAGGTTCAGGCTCTCAGTTACAAAGGATAACCACTAGAAAACCACTATGGTGCCTGCACAATAATCACTAGTGCACATGAAAGAACAGAACACAACCCCTCCTAATGCTTAACAACAAAAAACAAAAGGAAAATTAAAATAGTCTATGAAGAAACATATTTTTGAAACATGAGGTCTCTGTCAGGTCCAAAGTGTATGTAGACTTTGCCAATGACCTAAACAGATAGATTGTTATAGTTTTTCTTTCATTTTCTTTACCCTACAAATCAGCTACCTAGCTGGCCCAAAGCAACTGTCCACCTATGTTGACTTATTGAATTTTCAGCAGAATATATGAGACTATGTGGTACCAATGTACTTTTTATTTCTAGCTAGTAGAGAGAATACCTCTAATTCCATTCTGTCAGCTGTTACCAGTTTTTGTCATGACCATGGATACTGACCAGAACTTAAAAGCAATATTATTTTGGTATTGGGCAGTTGTATAAATTTGACACAAATCTCAAACTCTCTTGGGCGCAAAAATTTTACTAAAGCATACATAACATCATATATTTATATAGTATGTTTAATTTGACATTATCCTAAACTTACGTTAAAACTATTAGACAGATTGTTTGACAAAAAGATGGAAGAAATAGACAGGAAACCCTGATTATTAATGCCAGTGTTGATGCCTACAAGGGAACAAGCTGATAAAACATACGGATTAGTAACTCCAGATCTCCTGGGGACTTTACAGCTGGTTCCTGGTTTGTACAGAGACAAACAACATTAACACTTGGAAATATGTGAACATGAGCATTTTCATATCAAGCCATAAGCATTTTGAGCACCGTTTACAGGAAACACCATGGCAACCCAGGGTACTGAAGCAACTGTTTCCAAATGCATGGTAACAACGTCATTTCATGGGGAGAACATCCAAACCGGAAGAGTGTTATAAATCATACTACTTTTAAGATAAAAATAATGAAAAGCATATTCCTGGCTTTATGAGATATTCTGCTTTCAGAACTAAGAACAAGCACAATCTACTACACCTCAGAGCCACAAACACTGACAAATGTGCAAGAACTTTGCTGTTTAATATCACAACACACAGATACATCCATCGTAGCAGCAAAAAATATGCTTACATTCATGATGAGACCTTAGTCCAGGGGAAATACCAACAAGAAGCCTCATAAGATGAGGAGAAAAGGTCTGAGATTTAATTCAAAATTTTCTGATTATTAATGCATAGTTAGAAACTGCAGCTCAACCTAAATACATGTCATCTTAGAAAAAAAGAAAGATAGATGCAGCAGATTATTATAAGAGATCGGTACATAGACAGGTTGATACAGATGTCTTAATTTGAAAGCTTTAGCAGGTCTGAAGGGAATTAATTGATAATATTTAATAACCATCCCATATGTTACCAGCCACTGAAAATAAAGACAGAAGGTTTTGACCTACATGTAGAGAAGAATCAAATGCTAGAAAATTTTAAAGTTATTTGTGTTAATTTCTTCTCCAGCTGAAATTTAATGGCTAAAGCAGAGTTGGAATACTCATTAATTTTCTACTGAATGTATTTTGGACTCTAATTTCATTCTAATCTGGAGTCCAACATTTACATTCTGATTTTTTTCTATGAAATAGAAACTTGTGTTTTTCATCCAGGTCTCATACGGTTCTGCTTCCCTTAGGGACTGTCCAGAATAATGCTGTTCATTATGGAAGAGTGAAGTGTCTTAAAGTCAAAAGTGTCTTAAACTGGCAGCTATGTCATTTTAATACTTACATCTTTAACTCACTGAAATAGTCAAGTATTTATTGAGGTATAAAATGAAAAAAAAAAAAGTTGTTTTTACAAATTTTTTACAGGAAATCAATTTAACAGTTTTGCTTGCACCAGCTGTGGTTATAATTAGTCATACCTTAAGTTTCTCAAGAAAGGAGCCACTCATCATGCTGGCTATATATGCTTAAAAAGCCACTTTTTCAGAGTGTCTGCAAAATATAACACAGCTTTTACACACCTTTGTTTATGTCTTAAGCTTCATCATGTTTTCTAGTGAAAATGTGATTTAGTAAGACTGGTATTGCACAGAAATAGAAGAAAACTTGTTTCAAATCTCTCAAAGAAGTTTTTGCTAGATATCTTGCACATCATGTTAAATAAGGAATAGACTCTCAGCAATAATTTTGAGCTTTATTAGTTAGAAAAAGAAGAATTTGCATGTTTGCTTGTCCTCTATTTGGCATACAGGGCCAGAGGCTGACTAACATCATAGTTAAAATAGTTTCAGATGTTAAAGAGCCCTGCTGGTACAGTCAAAAACCCTTAGACAAGACCTGTTTGCCAGTATTATACTTATTAACACCTTGAAGGAGAATGGAGAAAAACTCACAGCCTTGAAACCTTTTGCAGCAAAATCTTAACTACTTGCCGTGGTAACCAGACAAAAGGAGAGAAAATTCGTCTTCAGTTTTGGGCCCCTCAGTACGAGGGAGACTTTGAGGTGCTGAAGTGTCCCCAAAGAAGGGCAATGGAGCTGGTGAAGGGTGTGGAGCACAAGTTTTATAAGGACTGGCTGAGGGAGGCTTAGCCTGGAGGAAAGGAGGCTCAGTGGGGACCTCATTGCTCTGTACAATTGCCTGAAAGGAGGTTGTAGCAAGATGTGGCTTAGTCCCCTCCCTGAAGTAACAAGCAATAGGACACGAGGGAATGCCCTCAAGTTGCACAAGGTTTAGACTGGATATTAGGAAAAATTTCTTCGTTGAACAGGCTGCCCAGGGAAGTGGTTGAGTCACCATCCCTGGAAGTTCAAAAAACACCATGTGGCACTCAGGGATGTGGGGTTCAGTCCACCCCTAGGTGGACTTGGCAGTGCTGGGTTAATGGCTGGACTTGATCTTAGAGGTCTTTCAGAACTTCAAGGATTCTGATTATATGAAAGTAAGGCAGCACTAGCATGTGAACTGCAGTGCTCATATTGCACATATAGCAAAAAACATTTAGACTGGTCAATTACTTTTATGTAAGCCTTTCTGATACTCATGAAAAATTACATTCTTTGTAATGTTTCCAAAACAAAGCAAAGCTCTTTGTAATGCATACCCTAACTACGCAGGTCATAGAGGCTTTGCCAGTGATACCTTTATTTACATCTCTAAGAGCATTTTTCTTTTAATTACTGCAGGTAGGTAAGTTCCCAATATACAAGGCAGAAAATATGATAGCACATAATACAAGAACACAAGTAACATTTAGCCCAAATGAAAAAAAACCACGAAATTGCCTAAGGAAAATTCTTATTTTCCCCTAGTAAACAGCTGAAATAAATTTATTTTAAGGCAGAGGGATATGGTAGAGGAGGTGACCTTGTGTTCTGGCAATGACAATACATACAAAAACATCAGAGGTCTTTTCTATTACATTATCTGTTGTCACGTGTGCTGTTTCATAACCTCATCTGGACCACAAGGTTAATGACAGCCTATCTAATTCATCCTATTGCATCCTCCAGCCAGATTCAATCTGAACTTGAGTTCACAGCATATAAAATTCACTTTTATGTTTTTAATGTAAATGGAAAAGTGTGCGTATTCTGGAGAAAACTTACTCTTAGGACTTGATCAACAAACATAAACTACAAATTTTGCCAGCAACACTAGCAGCTTTCTAGTACTTGATAAACTAATGTAAACATTAGGCTATCTCATATTTTTATCTCCTCCACCAGATGTGCTAATTTATAAAAGGTGCAATTTTATATTTTCTCTCTTTTTATGTTGCTTTTATTATGCAAATCCTATTTAGAAAAATTGAAAGTCTTACAACTGTGTCAAAACAGCATTACTAGATTTTAAAACTATGCCATCCCAAAGAAAATTTAAGAAACAACCATATTTACTATTTTTTCCCTTCATATATGAGTCTAATATTCTCTGCCAAGTTGGCAAAAACATGACATGAAGTCAGCGTTGCAAATTTATTATAAATTAAAGTGCTTTCTTTCTTTCTTTTAGCTTCACTACATTGCCTTCACTATTATTGCTTAAATAATAATTAATGTCTCTCCCTTTTGTGGCTCAGCTCATCACTTCTTGCAATGAAATCTGTCAAACTCCTCAAACAGGAACGTGTTTTTACTGCCACTGATACCAGAAAATCATTTGCTGGTTTAGTTAGAAAATCACAGAAGACCTTTCAGGTATCTGATGAAATTATCTTCAGATTTTTATCTTTTCATTTCCATTTCAAATTCAAAATGATTTGTAGAGGTTAAGTTCTGAAGCAGTAACAAGATGCACTGTAATCTATCACTCTGCACTATGCTGCAATTTTCTCTGCCAATATGGCATCTTAAAATTACTTCCTTGGATTTGTTTGTTTTTTTTTTTTTTAATGTGCCCATTATTCTCCTTCTCTCCTGCATCAGTGCTACAAATGTTCTAGCACCTCCTGTGTAAAAATCACCCCCATTGCAATATGACAAGTCTACTAGAATATGATTTTTCAGGCCTTGCAAGTTTATCTGAAAACAAAAATAAAAACAAGGTGCCTCTCTCCTTTGATGTCATGAAGATTTCTGCCAGATCCGGTTGGGAGTTCAATAGGCTGCAGAAAGCTCAGATCCTTGCAGGACTGAATCTGTAACATGGCAGAAAGAAGAAGTACAAGAGAATGGCTATGGAGGAGATTCTTCCCTCTAGGAAGATGTTTCAGGACCTTCACTTCAATTGCAATTACTGTTTATATTGCTGTACCGTCCAGTGTCTTTAATCAAGGCTGTGGGTCTCTTGGGAGTGAATCTGAAAATAAAGTCAGTCTCTGTCTGAACAAAGACAAATTATCTGAGCATCAACAAGAGAGGGACAGAGAGAAGTATGACAGCACAGGAATGGGAAGAATCAAACTAACTGTGACTGTACAGAATAGTAACAGAGATACATGTTCATTTTGATGGCTTGCAAATGTTTAAATGTTCAACTGTTATTCTTTGAAAAAAACTTCTTATAAACAAGCCTGCCTTTCTCCAATAGGCTGTTAAATTTAGACATCTCCCTGGTAGTCAACTTATTTCAGAAGTCCAGATGGTATTAAGGAAAAATATGGAGGAGGATCAGAGTAAATGTTGTAACTCAGATTATGGTTCAAGATGAAGCACCTTTTGCAATCAGATGCAGATGTAAGTCTAAAATGGATGGAGGCATCCAAGGAGAGTAGAACTTATGCAAATGAGTAGGCAAATAACAGACAAGAACAGATACACAATAAGCATATCTAATTGTTAAAAAACCTCCATAATGAAGATGAAAAGCAGGAACAGGAATAAGAACAGGAAATCAGGTTCTTGATTAAAATAGAGGAAGACATGCAGCAGCTGAAGGAAGGGGCATTAATTTCCGTAACTGGAAATGAAAGGGTTACAATATTAAATTAAAAGATAATAAGGAACGCATGTAGGGACAGAAATAAAGGCCAGAATTTAGAATCTTTACAGTCAGAAACCAGATAGTCAAATAGTCTCAAAATATACGTAAGTAAGCATGCAAGTACAGTGAATATTTAGGAAAGAGAAAAAAAATTCCAAGCAGCATGTAGATTCTCACTATGCAGCTCTTTTGGAGAGATGATTTAGGCTCAAATCAATGTACAGGAGTATAGAAGGACAAAATTTCAATATATATTTAATCAATTTATGTAATAATTTCCTATTTAACTTGTGCTTGAAATGTGCCAGTGTTTTCTTTATTTAAACAAGCCTAGGATGCAGTGTATTTAGTGCAGGACTCTTAATTTGTCCCAGGATACGTATTGCAAAAGTGTTTGTCTCCCAGACCTCTCCAAACTCCCTTCCTCCTGATCCCACTTGATAGATCAAGCATTACTGCAATGTCTCAGGAGACAATAAAAGCCTTGGAGCTGAGGATATATAGGGCACCAAATTTAAAGTCTTTATCTTCTGTATCCCCTTTTTGATGAGCAATGTCTTTGTAATAAGGTGAATACGTTTTCACACTGCGCCATGCTAGACCACTGTGGATGCTACCATTTGCAAACAATATTCCATGCATTTGTTGATTATTCTGATTTTTCCTTCTTTCAACAAGAATGTAACTTTTTTTAGCCCAATTATTATCTCTACACTGCAGCCCTATTTTTTTATATTAAATAGGATCTGTCTGTGTGTGTGTACTGCATGTTTATATTTAATAAATATTTATGACTTAAGCATAGGAAGCAAGCTGAGATTTATCAACTCCTACTATAAAAAAATAACCTACTTAAAGAAATAAAAGATAAGCCCCTGAACCTGCTTTCCAGAACAGTGTGTTGCATCAAATAACAAGAAAGCAAACGGTTTCATTGGGTAGACTGAATTTAGTATATTAATTACTCTATCTAGGCCAGTACATATAGTGTGGAAGACTTGATGATCACAAATTATGATACAGATAAAATTATTAAAACACAAATATTCTCATATTATTACAACTTTCAATTAAAAATGTAAAACATTCAGTGCCAAACAAGCTTGCATAGGAAAATGCAAGTATTGTAAGTATTGTAATTTATTTTACGAAGATTAGATTTTTTCTTCTTTAGTGCCTTAGGGACAGGTGTCCAGGGTAGATCTGGACAAATATCAAATCAAT